>JANJYP010072945.1:0-19995 GCA_024605115.1 Rastrelliger brachysoma
ACGCCTTCCTATGACTGCAAATGCCACTCATTTTAGCTACCGTGCTCAAACATCGCAAATGCCTGCATTATGTGAAAATGAGCCACTTTATGGTGTATTATTATTCACTGAAAAATGTGATTCTTTTTTAACACAATGCTTTATTGAACACACCAACCGTTTACCATTTATGTGATAAATACTTATACCCATTCCAGGAGAATAAGAGGATACTGTGTAGTAGTTTTCTCTAAGAGCACTCAAAGCAACATTATATTGTTACTGAAAAAAGGTAACCATGGCAATGATATTTCCAGGCAGGTGAAAGTCTGGAGAGGCACGCTTTTAAAGCACCATTTGTTTCCAGTTGGAAATGGATGTGTGATTCTGCTGTATACAATTCCATTCAGGCAGGAGGATACAGGCAAAGGAGGTTTAAGCAGGTGTTGTCTCTTACATAGTGGAAAAGAAAAATACTATTACATGGTTTGAAATACAGAATATTACACACTTTGCACATACAGCAAAGATTAAAGTACCATTTTGTGCTTGTGGATTGTGTTACTGCAACATGCACTAGTCTGCATTTTGGTCTTTTAAAGTTATCTTTAATCTTTATGATTGCAACACACTGATGTACCAAAGGGGGTATTCAATGCAAGGAGTAGTATGGGTTACAATATTGAGCATTGATTTTTTTCTTCTTTATAGAATATGACAACAATGAAAATCAATAACTGCAATAAACCAGACTAAAAACTTCAAGAATATTTACAACAGAATTGCATAACAATTCCCAGTTTAATCTTCAGTCCTTTTGTTTTTTTTGCAATCTAAAACCTTATTGATTTTTCTTTATTGTTCAGCTATAAGAAATAACATATGTAACTCCTGTTTAACACTCCAGGCTTCCTTACCTATAGTATCATTTGATTGTCTTTGGTTGAAATTCCATGAAGGCAACCCTAGACAAGCCACATCTACAATGCTTTGTAAGGCCTATTCACTGTTCAAGTACACTGAATTCATCTGTAATCACAGACTAGTTGTGATTGGCAATAAAGGTTAATAATGTCTTTTAAAATTTTAAATGACTAAATAACACCATTATGTACCTCTCATGACCAATGACATGATAATGTCTTGATGCATTTGATAGGTCAGAACAAACATCATCAACAATAAATATCTATATACTTCACAAAAAACACATTAGTATTAAATACCCATGAGGATATATCTGATCATTTCTTTCATTCAGCTGCCTCATTTATGTCCCTAAAACAATGCATTTAATCATTAATATTAATCAAGTTTGAGAATGTCCTGTCAACCTGGGTCTTTCAGGTTGTACAGGAGAACGCATGAGAGAATCATCCAGTTAATTCTCCTCTCCACTGATTTCCACCAGGAATGGGAGGTTTATTAGAAAGAAGAGAGCTGCTGGACTTGTGAGTGATGGGAGCTGAAAACTCAGCACCAGCTTAGCAATGTGTCTCTCAGAGTGAAGGCAATCTTCAAACAGACCTCAAATTCATTAGGATGACAGACACTTGAGGGCAAATGATGCAGAGGACAAGGGAAAGGGAGGGCACGTCATCTGTGTCATCTGATGTTCAGATAGACACCCTTGAACTACTGTACTTTTGTACCAAAATATCTTTAAGGCAAATGTGAATACAGATCTTTAAAAAGACAAACACCAGTGGAAAAAATGCATTCCTTGAATGATAAAGTTTGCAGCAGCAATGTTGCACTCTCTGAGGTGAGTATATCTAATTAGTGGCTCATTGTCTTTCCCATACATACTTAAAACACTGCACCTCCTAAATGCTAAAAAGAAGTCTCCAATAGTCAGTTGCTTGGTGTAAGAAAGCTAACTGCTCTAGAGTAAAATACTAAGACACTATTTATGAGTACAAGATTCAGAACAAGAGAAAAACAGAATTCGCTGCTTTGCATGACTTGTGAAGTTAAAGGTGTGCTTCATAGTTTTGTGCATTTCAAGTCAAGTCTTACAGAAATCCATTGTTTGGTCAAATTGCATGTGTATTCCAAGTCACTGTGAAGGCTAAGCAAAAAGATGCTGAAAAAAGAGAGAAAGACAGAGAGAAGAGATGGAGGGGAGTATACAAGTACACATCCCTGAGGCCCTCCTAGAAGGTGCTGGAACACAGACTCTTTTTCCTCCAGGGTCACAAACAGTCAAAGAGCCAGACTGCGAGCACTGGTGGCTGAAGCTTGCGCCCGCTGCACCACTCCCGAACACTTCTCTCTCTTCTGCAGCTTGTGGTTTTGAAACAAGCCCTCGTTTCGTGGGACTCCATGAGCTCCGTCTGGGAAAGTCAATAGCCCTACAGGACCAGACACAAGACACTGAGACTGACGACAGAGAGACAATATTAACCTCATAATGGCTTTTCCAGCAGTGTGACAGACCTACCATATCCCTCAACACGTCCATCTTTGAATTCTCCTTCAAACTTCATTCCATCGTATCGACTGAAGACTCCTGTGCCTTGAAACTTTCCCTGTGCAAATTCTCCTTCATATCTGACATGGTGAAAAGGGATCAGGGTTAATAAAGGCATGGTTAATGGCATTTTTAATTAAACTTTATCTTCTTTCTGTCTCACTCATGCTTAATACACCTGGATCCATCTGTAAATAGCAGAACACCGGAGCCATGGAAGAGTCCATTCTCAAACTGGCCTGTGTAGCAGGTTCCATCCTGAAATTTGAGCTGGCCGACACCATGTCTCCGACCTGGAAAATCACACACCATCACAGTGAGTAATGGATCAAACTTCAAACAGATGATGGACACAAGAGACTGATAGCATGTACAGATGCACACCATATCTACATGAGCGTCACCATGCCTCATCTAACCATTTAGCCTCTTACATATTAATCTTTCCTAATAGTATGTAGAATACTGTAAAAGACGACCTACTGAGCATGGGATTTGAACTTGCAATGCAGTTCAGGGTTTTACATTCACTTGGTATCGTAGAGCTACTACATGTCACATGAGTCAATACGTGCCTGGATTTAAGTATCCTTCCTTCGCCCTGTCAGCTAAAGGTTTACTGCTGAATTAGGAGTCCCATCTGCCTCCTATGTGGTGGGAATTACAGTACTCTAATCCAGCAGATATTTTAGCAGGGATTTCTACTTTAGGATCTAGACTGCAAAAACAGTCAAGGAATGTTCGTGCATTCCTCTCCCAGCAGCCTATGATCCATTACTAATGCTTATAATAATGTCAGAGGTCACACCTACAGGTTTCTGTTACAACTAGCTTACACCTTCAATTGTCAAAAAGCGGATGAAGGCTGCAGGACCTACACCCGTCATTATGGTGTGGATGTTGCTTCATTGGCCTACCAGCAGCTAAAAATGATCACCAAACCACTCGTAAAAGATAACCGTGAACATAAATCTTTAGATGATCTTGTTTCTGGTGTTTCCATTGATTCAGTTTACCTACAGCAGCTGACAGAACCTTCTTTAAGATTCCCCACAGAGGTCCAATGTCTAATCCAGAAGATTTGACAAAGCCAGAGCTGGCAAATCTGGCTCTGTTCGTCATGGGTTGCCAATGCTAGCTAATTGGGATTGGAGTAAATAGCTTGAGCCTGCATGTCACTATACAGCACAAGCCTCTTCATAATCTTTACTAGGTGATATGATGTTTACCCTTTACAGACAGATTTCACTTTTCAGTAATGCATATATCCAAACAGGTTCATGAACAGAAGATATTTGTTTATTTGCATTTGCTTCTGCAAGCTTTCGCCTAATATAACATTACCTATTATAGAAAAATATCCAGGACTGATGATTTAATGAGTGTCAAGGCCATGCTGAGAAAGAGGGCCATTACCATAGATAATGTCACAAGATTTACTCACAGAGGTTGATTGATAACACTGTTGCATATTACTCACATATTATTTGCCTCAAGCTATTAAATATGGTCACAATTTGGCTTTAAGTATACAAGAAATATGATTCAAGCTTAATTTATGTGTGTGCATCTATGAAGAAGATTATTTCTTTAAGAACATAAAAAACACCTGCTGCTATTAATATAATAAGAAGTAATAATTTTTGGGGAAATTTGGGGAATTCTAAGTCTAAATATTTCCCCATTTATCAGCATCTCATCATTCTGTTTTGTGCTGCTGATAACTAACACAAAAGATGCCTCAGAGAGTTATTATGATAATAATATAAGTGTACAGTTGAGTATATGTGTACAGTTCCAAGTGAGTCAATGATGCTACAGACAAAGATCATTTATGGCTAATAAGGAATATCTTGCCTTCTTTCCACTCGCCATGGTACTCTTCTCCACTGGCATAGATGAAAGATCCTCTTGTCAGAGTCATGTCACCCCTGTTTTTAACAAACATGTTCATTTTAAAATACAATAACTAAAATAACATGTTTATATTGTGACAGGTAGTTTATATCTAAAAGTAAAACACATCACAAATGCTGGGAGCTTTGTGAGAGAGTAAGGGTGTATGCCTGCAAGCCTTTAAGGAAACCAATGAGTCTCCTGCAGCTCTAAGATGTTGTTCTTTAACTGGCCAGGACCTCTGACCTCGCTTATTTCCTAACTGGATTATGATGATGTCAACATCCATGCCAGCCTTCATGAAACTGAAAGAAGACATAATATTACTGTTGTTGACCATTAGATTATGTAATACTCCAGTCCAGCTGTGTAGTTATGACACAGTGTTGATACTGGCCACATGTGGTTTAAGAACCCACAGATATAATTTGGAATTACATTCAATCAGTGAAATGAATCAAGAAAGAGGACAAGTATGCAGGCCAGTGTTACAGCCTACAGGCTCATGTGACAAGCATTACATTTCTTTAGTTACAGTACCAAGCAACATCATTTCGCAGGACATGCAACATTCACAATTGCTACACAGCTGAAGGTTTTCATTCCCTTTGCGTTCAAATAGGGTGGAAATTCATGTCAGAAATGTGGGAGAAGCCTAAATGTAGTTGCAATCTCACTGCGTGTGTGTGGTTCCAGTTAATCCAGATCGTCTGTCAGTCCATGTGTGGTGGTTGTGGTGAAGTTGATGTGAAAAAGGGACAGACTGGAAAACGTGACAGCAGCATCACTACAGACATAAACAAAGGCTTGTCGCATGGGTCCGATTTCAAAATGAGATTGAATGGCTGTCTTGCTTTCAAACAGAATGGCAGTCAGGTATAATTTTACCCATATGCGCTTGCCATTGAATTCATAATTCACCAGTTCACACAAACACTGGGTTATTGTAAATATCCAACTTGTGAACGCCCGTCAATATGTCGACCGGTGCCGCCTTTAGATACATGTTGCTGCATAAGATCTAGTCTATGCAAACCGATTGTAACCTCTAACAGCGCAGTTATGAACGAAACACATCTAATAATGATAATAATAATAATAATTTAGGCCTACCTGAACGCTACGTTTGTCGTCTCTGAAGCATGGAACCACCGTACAAGAGCGAAGGGCCGTAAAAATACATATGAAAACACCGGCAGAGAAACGTAAGCCGCATTCAGGTGTTCCTCGTAAGCTCCTTCACCCAAGCTCCAACGTCTTAAAGGATATTCACACAGACTCCGGGTATGCTTGCTCACACAACTGATGGGGAAATATGCTCTAAAGGGCGTTTTAGTGGGTGTTTTATTCCACAAATCAGCACTGCTGCATTGCGGCAGCTTGACCTACGTAAACATATACATATAGCTTTTTCGCGTAACCAAATTAAGTTACATTGTTTAATTGGATTGATATGTTCTCTGATAAAAGCTCAAGCTTGAAGCTCATGAAAACCTATTTCCTTTCTACAAACACGTTTGTCGTTTTGTTGTCACTGTTTGCCTTCGAGAGCTACAGATTTGCTTTATGTCAGGTTTGCAACCCCTCAGACGGCACTTGAACTCAGCATTACAACACGCAGCCTGACCGCCGCGCTGTTTCATTGCATGACTGCTGGTAGCTCTCATTTGAAAACTTTCTCTGATTGGCCTGATGTGCATCAGTTTAGAGACATTGTCAGACATATTTATACAAGCCATTACAGCTGATAGCCTACCAGCCTATCGCTTTACTGAATTTTACCTAAGGCAACATTAGCCTGTGTGTAATGTGTAGGGTATAACACTATACTCCGATGAACTATAAATAAATGTTATTCTTCACATGCTCTTATTCTAGGCCTATACCACACTCAACACCATATGTAGCCTACTCAGTGGTGTAGGACTTGTATAATCATATAGTCTATATTTTCCCTTCTTTTTTATTATACCTCCTAAAATTTTCTTATAGCAAGTTAATATTTCCAGGTTAGCCATATTTTATTACTATTTATTAACTGGTGTGTGTAGGCACTGTTTACATGCTGTAAAAAGCTAGATTATTTGTTATAACTGTGCCTAAAATCAAATTATTCCTGCACTACTTAGCATCTACGGACCTAATTTTTGAGATGAATACTTGGAGGAAAAAACTCAGAAATTGTGAGATTGAAGGAAAACACAAATTTGTGAGGAAAAACGTGTTTTATTCTGCTAAGCAACCAGCCTCATTTTGCAACACTTCACAGAAGTTTATCATGAATTATTCAGTTAAGTTTAACAGTAACGATGTTTACAATGTGTAGCCTAAACAAACGTTATCGACACCCATTTACATAAGTTATGAAATAAAAACACGGTGCTCTTCCCTTTTCTAATCACGTCAAAATTATTCACATACTCTCACTTGTTTTACTCCTTCACAATTTATGTGAAATAAACTCAGATATTCACTGATATCGTATTTTTTTTCCTCCGAAAATGGGACCATTTTACAATGTCTTTTCACAGTCCAAATGCTTAGGAAGATAGGGTGGTTCTGGGCTAAGATTACAAGATAACAAACAGATAGCTGGCTCAGTCAATTTATGTGTCTTCCGGTGAAGCTTTTTACAGTCTATGGGTGAAGCATTAACATAGTGAAGATGAAGTGCTTTTAATTTGAAGGAGTAAAACGGAGTGAAGCATCCTGTTGAAGCAGTGGAGCCTCCCTGCTTTAGTCAAGGACCTATTAAATGCAAGTACTACACGCGCATCTCCTTATTATAAAAATTGAAAAAGTATAATTTGATAAGTTCTTCCACGGCAGCATAATGTACGACTGACTTCTCTCCAGTTTTGCAAAATGAGGCTGTGTGTGGTTGTTTGGCAGAATAAAACACCATCACCATCCTAACTTGCAAATGTGTGAGTTTTTTAAAAAAAAATAAATGTGTGAGTTTAATCTCAGGAACTCTGAGTTTTTTCTCGTAATATTACATGTATAGTCCTCTTATCTTTTGTGACTGAAACCTGAGCATTTCCCTGTGGAGAGATTTCCTCTCTTTCGTACGCGTCTCGACGACACGCGCGTTCACGCAGCAAAGGGCTTCCTCTTCCCGTACCAGTGCCAGTGAGAAAATGGCGAGTCAATGCAAAAGGGAGCAGTGTACAATCGACAGGCGCGGCTATCGGCAGGAACTTGACTCGTGGCGGCACAGACTAATTCACTGTGTAGGTAAGGATAATGCCAGATGCACGGGACGGTTATTTCGCCTATGTGTGGTCGATATCGGTGTAAATAACCATCTATTACCGCACTCACTCGGACTTTTTTTGTCCTCAACTGTTTCCTTCCCCGGGCAGCTAGTCTAAGCCGATAGTTAAACGTTGCAGTTTGTGACAATTTTGCAGAAGTTCTTGAGTGTTCTTACGCTTTGTATTGTTGCAAAAGGTGAATTGTAGACTTTGGTTATCTGCTAGCGAAACGTTAGTTTGTTTAAAGGGCTTGCTTTAAAGGGAGTGTCGTACTGGAATTATTTGCCTTGCGTCGGCCAAACCGAAGACCCCCCCTCTCCTTTGCTTAGTGCGCGTTCCCGTGTAGCCTACTGTATTTGGATGGGGGAGGGCGATCTGCTCCTGTAGCGAATGTTAACATTTAGCTTTGTTTCCTCTCGCGCATTATTGCAGCGAGGAAGTAGCGGAGACCATGCTGCTGGGAGAGTTTTTTGTGACAGAAAACAAATTAACTCCTGCGAGGTTTGTTAGTGTCTCAGGCCCTGTAAAGCACCATGACCAGGCGAGCCTCCACTTTGAAAAACACGGTTTATCTAGCCGCCCCCCCACGTTATTTTACGGTGCGGGTATATTTAGGCATTACGGTAGAAGGTTGTTAGATCTGATTTCAAAATAAAACGAACCTTCCGGCAGAGTGATTTCACTTAGATGCGTGTGTGTGTTTGTGCATACATACATGTATAAGTATGCGTATGTATGCACATATATAAATACATACATATGTGTGTATTCTTACAAAAATGAACATCAAGTAAACAAAAATGTACTTAAATTACTAAATGAAACAATTACAAATAATAATTATGTGTGGGGGTAGGATGGAAGTAGAAGCTAAACAGTATTTTGTAATAGCATTGCTAAAAATAATATAAGGACTAAACACACAACCTGTTATATCGGCCACGACTGGTAAATTTGAGGTTTAAATGCTCAGGTTAGAATGACTGAAGACTATTTCTCAAATGTTACCTCACTGGCCTGTGATGCAGTATATGAGCTACCTAATATGCTAACATCCTGCTGTATTGCACATAATTTAGTGGAATCAAATGCATGTCTTCATACACATATGCAGCATTTGTGTGGTACTATGATGTGAGGACACGAGTTAAAGTAGACATGAAAGCTCCAGTCATTGTTTTGAAATTCTGTGTGATTACTAATAACAGGAGCAACATTTGCAGATCAGTTGCACTATAACTTTTGATGAATATAACCTATTCCTCTGTCAGTAATAGTTTGTAATTCACCTAGTATTCATTCTTTTGCACCACACGTATGGACAGATGGGTTAAATTTAAAACAGTAGTTGCAAGCACTCCAAACCTAGGACTATTTGGATTTGACAGAAATGCTTGTGAGTGAGAGTGAGAGGCCATTTTTAAATTGATGCCTTGCCACCCTCCTTCTTGTGACTCTGTAACATAGCAACTGGCACTGTGGACGCAAAGCACACTCACAGACAGATCAAGTAAATGAGGAGGACAGAGTTGTGATCCTCATGTTTGCTATTGGAATTAGGTCTTTATGTTCTATATTTAAACCGATCAAAATATTTGAGTTATTCACCCTTTCATCAGTCTCATAGTAATATACAGAGTATATTTAATAGAAAAGAAAGTGCATATAGCATGGAGTGTGTCTGCAGAGTATGCTGGCAGTCAGTTGCCTCCCTTAAGTAGAGAGATTTCAGCTGGAAGATTATGATAACACTTTTTTTATGACAGCAGCTCAGAAAAGTGTTTTTCAGAGGACTCAACATGCTGGCGGCAGTGTGGTTTAGTGAACGTCAGTCAGTATAATATATTTTCAGACTTGAGTGTAGTTTCATTCCTTTTGAGAGGACATAATAAGGTTACAGAGGCTCTTAGGATTTTGAAGTCCAATCCCCAACAAAATGTGACTTTTATAATGGGTTGTAACTAAAAAAAACAATGAGAATGTGGATAACCTGGACTGGCTGTATTACAAGACTTTATTGAAATTTCCAGGGCATTTCTGTAAGGGAGAAATTAATGTTTTCTTTAAAGCTGCATGTTAACATATGTAAGTCATATTTGGTTAAATGGATGCAATTTTAATGTGCCATTGATTCATTTTTAGTCTGTACATAATGGACTAAATGATAGATCTAATAGTCGTCTAAAGAAAATCACTAAATATGTCTTTATTCCATTTTGTTCCCAACATCTCCTTACCTGGTTATTTAATTATTTATTTATGTTTATTTTGTACTATCTGCAGTTTGTTAGTTTGTTTTGTTATTTAAAAACTTAAAAAAGTACAAAAATAGATTGACACCCATAGACTGATTCAGTTGTCAGTCCATGTCTCCAGTAAAACATCTCTTCCTCCAACATGCATCTATGCAGTGTTTATCATTTTTGGCAAAATGCAAAAGAGAATTTGAGACAGCGTTTATAATGTAGCACACTTTTATTAATTTAAAACTCAACTCACAACACTACTTCTGAAGATGCTGATCTCAAAATGTCACATTCAATCAGTCTCATAAAATGGCTGCCATGCTCATGTCCTGTTGAAATAAGTAATGTATGTACATGTATTAGATTAAGTTTACTCCTTCATATTAAAAGAATAAATATGTTAGTTTAGGGGAAAGTCTGACTAGAACACCAATTAACCTTCAAAAAATTCAGTTTGGGGATTTTTAAGAGCTAGTTAGATGTTGAAGTCTGAATTATAAAAAGAGCAAGAGAAGCAAAATAGCACAGACTAACTAAAACTGACTGTCTGCTTCTTGTGACTGTCATTCATAGACCAGTTTTAACCAACGGTTTTTCTAATTTACAGTGTTGTAAAATGGTAGGAATACTCAAGATGGTCTGAGGGGAAGTTCGCAGACCACTTCAAAGTGCTCCCGGTTTTGCAAAAATGCTCATCATACATGTTAGTGTGGCTCTGTCTATGTCTTGAAAATGCCCATTTATGTAGTTGATGCATGCTCCAATGAACTCTATAGTCCATATTCTTTGTTTCGTCCATATATTGAAAGCTTGTTTTTTAAATACAAAATAAAAACTCACCACATAAGCATGATTGCTATATGCACTACGAACACAGTCAAAGACTAGTGTGCCTGTAAGGCGTTGCACATACAGCATGTTAAACATCTTAACCAATCAAACTACTGCAGACTGAGATCGTTATTGGTCCCTTGGAACTGCTTATGATCCACAGCAAGTTAAATTCAGCAAAATATTATGTACAACCATGTGTCTATTGTCTAAATGGTTCTAACAGTATTGGACATCAACTACTCTGCTAAACTGTCGCTTGCAATCTGCCTGCTGCTAACTACTTTTAAAAAAGCAATTCATTATTTTGGACTGTAAAACAAAAATTATATAGCAGTTCCCTTTGCAGGTGAGGCAAGTTAATTTCCATAAGTGGACAGATGAATATTGGCATCGCCTGTTTCACCAAGGATAAACTATCAGTGTTAAATCATGTATTAGGTGAGCTGTCAGTCACCAGAGAAAAATAGCCTTCTGACCAGCTACTTGCTCAAAACCCAGGGATGTTCAGCGAGTCACTTTCCCCTTTATGATTGACAAATGTCCCTTGTGTTCAGGCCGTAATTGTGAAGCTCCAGAGTACATGACAACAGCATCAGTCTGCTGGCTGCAGAATGGCATATTCTGTCCATGACAACAAGGACATACTTCTGTTTGGCTTTTTGGTGGAGAGGGCTGCATGCCACCACCACCCTGCTGACGCTCAAATGGACATTTTGTCTTTGTGTATTTAATGTGAGCAGTAAAACTGCAGGCCAGAGACAAGGGCAATTGTCCCATAGAACAGCAGCAACAATTGTCTGTATGTTTGTCTATACATGTGTTCATGGCTCGTCAGCCCCCATATGCAAACTGTGTGGCTGCAAATGTGTTCTGTGTGGATTTGGGAAAATTTGGACTAGAACAGCACCAGCTGACATGTGAAAATGTTTGGAATGTGAGTTATTCATGTTTGTGTTTGACATGTGGGTGAGTGGGATTTAAGCAATTGCTCAAACAAATAACAAGCAAATATCGACATCAGGCAGATTGTCTTATTTATAATTAAAACTTTTTCATGGCCCATTTTCTGTTCCAGTGTGTTCCTTCTGATGGGCTGTTGGCCTACATTTTACTAATTTGCAAAAGGAACTGGTTGAGGTTTGTTGACATTTTGCGAAACATGACCAACAGCTTTAATGGTTTTGTATGAAGTGCACCGTCTTTGATTCTGTTTGCTTGAGTTGCATGCCCTCTTTTTTAGATTTGCCTTAAATTATGATGATTTTATATTTGTTATTCAAAGGTATGCTTTGTGCAGCATTACACCATTTGACTGTCAGTTTGCATCATATCACATTAAGTATTCATGGAGTGTTGTTTTCTTTTTTTTTTTTTGCTGTAGATTTTGCTCAAAGCTGCCAACTCATCTCCTGCTGTATAGCCTGATCCAACTCTATATTGCCTGTAATGAACACGATGTGTAGTAGACAAATGAGGTTTCAAGCACTGCTTTGCTCATGTCCATGTGATGTGTATGCTTGTTTGTTGACCCACTGATGTGAATAGCGTGGTAGGCAACAGCACATGCTTTTTTAGCTTGTTAGGCATTAGTCTTGGTCTCTGTGTGATGGTTTGGATTTAGATGAAAACAGTCATGCATTGTAGCTCGCCTAATTTGTGCAACATTGTCATCTATACTTGTCTTCATCCGTGTTTTACATCTTCATAGAGAACTGCCCAGGCATTTCACTGCTTGAGGTGCAAAATTACATCATCATCAGTATCCTAATTTGAATATCATATGAGATTAAAACATGATCTATACAGTTTAAAATTATGAAAGAATCCGTTGATGATTGATACATCCAGCCAAATATGGCACGTTTTGTACAGTTTACTTTGGTTGCACATTGATTTCAGCTTAGAGAAGCTCCTGTTCTGTGAGCCTTGGTCACTCCTTAAGTGAGTTGTAGTATGTGTACAGTAGTTACAGTGGGGGATGGGTTGAGTGGGGGTTGATGCAGCGCTGTACATCCTGAGCAGCAAAGAGAAGGGTGGGTCGTCCAGTGAAAAAAGCACTGCAGTGTCACCATTAAATTAAATGCATTTTATTATGCTCATCTTTTGAAATATAAGTTCAGATATTTATTCTGTTCATAGGTATAAGAATCACAGACATGGTAGGACAAAATCTGTCATTCTCGTGCAGGTGTTTTTATGTATATGTTGTCATGCTGCTGCCCATCAGACATACAAGCTTTATATTAAAGAATAGTGTTTATTATTCAGAACAGAACTAGGCCGTCTGACAATTCAAAAGTGTTTAGCATTAATAATTCAAGATATCAAAAGAAATGGTCAGATGCAGCCCTCCTAATCTGACACTGGAAAGGTGTGAATGAAGGAGTGTTTTCAGGCAGCAGTAGTAGTTTAACGCTGCCAGTATGTTTCTTGATTGCTTGCGGGGCCTGCTTAATATGTTCAGGAGCTTGAATTTGCTTTACATTTTTGAGCAGTTTTGGATATTCCTGCAAATATGGTTTGGCAAAAGAGTGTGTTCCTTACAGAGCATTCTGAATTTTCCTGACAGCAATGTGCCATGAGCTATCATGTACTTCAGTATGTCATGCAGCTCCTCAAACTAACTGAAAATTGAAAATTTCTCAGGAATTATTTGACTAATCAAGACTCTAGCATTGAGTAATTAACCAGGAGAACCTGTGTTTTAAAATTAGCTAACAGTGATGTTATTATCAAAAATAAAATTTCATCTCATAATGGAGAGAAAAAAAACATGGTGAAGCCATGTAACAAAGTAAGCTGACAGCTAGCAGTGTTTTAAAGTAATCTCAGAACCTGCAGTTGTCCTCGCTGTCTGGCATTGAACTGCAAAATGGTTATGGGCTGGGCCAAAAATCACATGGTGCTTTGAGCATCAACACTGGAAAATCAGGTCACATGTTACAAATGTTTACATTTGTCATTGTTTCGTGTAACATCTTTGTACAAGTTTTTATTTTAGCTACATTACTTGGCAGTGCAGTATCCATGCTGTAACGCATAGTGCCAAAAATTTTATCATTTATTGTGTACAGTTCTCAGTGATGTACAGCATAAGTTAAGGTTAGGAGGTAGGAAGGCTAAGCTGGTCCTAGCTCTGTGGGATTTCTTTTTCTTCTTCTTCTCTTGCTCTCATGCTGATTGGGAGTATAGGAGTATCACACACTTCACTGTTTTCTCTCCTCCTGCCTCTTTTTGGTCATACACAGACATGCAACATACATGGTGAGCAGGTTAAAATGGACCTATAATTCTCCTTATCAGGTCTTTATTTATGGGCTCTACTAGAGTAAAATTGCATGACACAGTTAAAACCAACCTGCTTATTTATCTCATAATGGCTTTTATGCAGCTGTTCAGTTCAGCCTGTCTCTTTAACAGGTAGTTTTAGCTCCTGTCTTTTTTAAGGCCTACTCTATTCTGATTGGCTAGCTTTTCAGAAGCCTACTGAACGGCGGATTTATCTATTGTGTTTGGTTAGAAACACATTTCCCACTTTAAATAAAAAAACATTTAAATGACCAAATTATGGGATAATGTTGTCATGAAGAAGAAACATGTTCTGCACCAAATTAGCAGCGCTTCATTAGCAGCATTAAAAAGTGGTTCAAACAAGACATGGAGATATTTGAATCTCTTTATTCAGGCAATCCATTATAATAATACAGGTAGGAAAAGTGCAAGAAATAGCTACAGTGATGATGATGTTTGATAAAAAGCGGCAGACGACCAGTGCATCTACACTTATTTAATTTTGCTACACTGTATAAGCGTGTGTCAAGTTGAGACTCGGAGTGACTATCCCCAAAACAATGGAAAAAAAAAAAATCCAAAATGTTAGTGAAGCACAGCAGTGAACTCACATTGCCTGAAACTGATGATTGTATCTGTTAGAAATCCCACATTGTTCAAGTGAGATGTTTTTGCATTGTGGATATCATTTGCCCTACGTTATTTCACTGATGTTGAATGCACCACTTCCTGCATGCTGAGTTTAGTTTCATTTTTTCCTCCATGTGTTCAAGACAATTTTCTTTACCTCCTTCAGCATCTATCCTTTTTCCATGGTTTCCTGCTGTGTGTAAATGTAGAATGGTGAGTGTGATTATATTATGTGATGTATGATTTGTATTGTATTTACATGTCTGTTTGTTCAGGCAATATTAAGCTAACCTACTGTTCATGCTAGTGAAGTGATTTTCTGTGTTTCAGTTATTGTTGACAACGAAAAAAGCATTTGTTTATTTTATTTGACACTCTGATCACTAGGGTGTAATGGTACACAAAAATCACGGTTCAGTATGTACCTCGGCAACAAGTCACTGTTCGTTTTTTCGGTACAGTAATGAAAAAATAGACAACTATTAAATATCTTGTTCTTCATTGGTAACCTTATTAAAACATGAATGAAAAATATATACAAAATCATGCTTTTTCACATTGTTTGAATTAAAATATAAATATATAAAATCATGCTTTTTATTTTACACATGTGGAGGAGGGGGATTTGTATTTGAAATGATTTCAATTAAACATATTTGTGCTGTTGAACGTAACTGCTGTGAAACATCATTAAATAACGTGTTATTGATGTGATTCAGCAGCTTTATACTGTCACCGCTCCCTTGTCTCCCTCTCGTCATCCTCTCAGCATCAGTCGTTCCGGTATTTTGGTTTAACTGGTTATGTGCTAACCGGTGACTTCCGCAAATTACAAAATATGCTACGTTAACACAACATCTCCTGTAGCCACTTAGTGACAAGCAGCTCTGTGCCCCGTTTATTATCTGGACTTTTTATAAATAGCAGTAAGACGGGAGAATAAAGTAGTTATATTTCCACGTTGAACAGAGACTGTCTGAGAGCAATGTGATGAGCGGCTCCTCTCCTCGACACAGTGAGTTACATGTCAAATCACGTGATACAATGAATCGATAATAAAATTCGATGCCACCACTTTTGTTAATTGATTTTATCGGTTCATTGTTGCAACTCTAATTTATATGAAATAATTGTACATTGAACATCACCAAATTTGTTAAATTTATGTCATCAAAACTTGCTTTCCTCTGTGTAGTCCACAGACTCACCCACCAGATACATTAAGTGGTTTGGCTGGCAAAACTGAATTAAAATAAAGTGAAACAAATAATATCCAAAATAATAATAGTTTATAATAATAGTTTGTACCGAACCGAAAGTCATGCAAGGAACAATTCAATACAAATACACGTACAGCTACAGGCGTACTGGTCACATTTAATATGAAGACCTGACATTGTATCATCATCTATTGACGGAAAATAAAGAAAAGCATAAAAGGTCCCCTTTGAATTACATTTGGACCCCAGTATTATTAAATTATTTTTCATTCTTGGTGGCAACACCAGTTTGCACTGAATGAACATAGGCTCCATGAAAAAGCCTAAACCTAGAGTGTCACATTGACTGGTAAATGTTTAAAGTTTGCGGCTGATGTCACCTTTAGCCATTTATTAAATGAAGTAGTGTTGAGGTTTAAAAAATACTACTTAAGTATTGTGATTAAAGCAGAGTTAATAGGTCTGAAAATTTTACTTGGCCAAGAGGAATTTCCCCTGAAAACAGGCTTCCTGCATGGAAAGCATTGGTAAAAAGCTAGTCTCTTGCAGGGTTGTCCTAATGTAGGGCAGCTTTCTCAGGTGCCAGAGTGCAATTATAGCATCCTGCTTGTTCCTTTTGTTTACTTGTTCTTGTAGCCTGCTTGTAGTCCGCTTCAGGCAAAAAAAAGTAAAAAAAATCTGGCTGTGAGAATATATTTCGAAATGAATTGTCAAAGTGTTAAAATGATGAAACCATTTGTCAAAATTGTGAAAAAGGATCTCTGGTCATAGAGGAAAATTAGTGGTATTGTGACATGAATAAAAAGGAAACTGCATTGAACAATACTTTAATATTACAACTACTTATTACATTAATACAATCATAGAGTATTATGTGTTTAATTCAGTTAGTTATGGTCTTAATTTGACATTTTAAATGCATGACTAGTTTTTATGCTTGATGTAAATTCCTCACTATACTGAAAGGGATTATGATGTCAGTTTTAGCCTTGCTTGATAAACAGAACCATGCATATTTTTGGTGTTATTCAAAAAGTACTTCTTGTTCTTCAGAACAAGAAGAATTTAGCAAGTGTTCGTGACCATAGTTGAATTCTCTGAGTTCCAGCTGAAGCTCTGTATGTTATTTCATTTTTCATTTCAGCATCTATTTGTCAGAATTAAGATGTGCCTTCACTATAGACTGCCTTGAGGCAAGTAGCAGTATGTATTTGGAGTAAATGAAAACAAGCCAACAAAGGCTAGAAATAGGAAAATGGTCTTGAATTGTCATGCTCATCTTGTATAGCTGGATGAGTGACATGAATGACTAACTCTCCTGTAGTTTAAAAAGAGAAAAATCAAGCGACATGAAGATTAGTGCCATTTCTGGATAAAAGGACTAAATCTTCTAATGAGCTTCAATGACATGCTGCTATTGCAATTTGACCTGTAGGCATGTTTTTCCTATTTTGGCTGTGAATGCACATGATCAACCTTTTAATCCTGATTTCCTTTCATTAGTCGTCGATATTTTTTAAATATTATTAGGTGTTAAGCCCAGTGGCATGCAACCCCAGGCTCCTTTTTTTCTTTTTCTCATTATCACTTTGTACCCCTAGTGCTTATTATTGTATCTGAAGGCTATCTGATCACTTTACCTCAAACCGCATACGTGTAGCAGCGTTTTAATGATGGCCTAATTTCTTCTTCAACCTAATTAATTGATAAAAGTTACTTTCAAACAGGAAAATTCTAGATTCACCATAAGAGCTAAACGTAGCTGTTAGTTAGTGGAGTAAAGTTAGTGTAGTAATCATAAATTGAAATAAAAATGCACCAAACCATTGTGGCCATTATTTACTGTTTTTATGCACTCATTTATTTTGTAGAGGTTGCATGACAGCTGTACACCATATCAATATTTTATCTGTTGCACATGCAGGCAGTTCACTCTTCTAAATTGAAGTTGCTGCTACCCAAATGATTTTGTTTCAGAAGGATTCAGAGGCTCTCTTTGTCAGCCTCTACACCACATTATGCCAGTTTGCTGTGTTAATATTGCCTCAAAGTCATGGTGTTACAGTATGACACATTTTTAAATGCCCTAAACTGCATTCCTGAAGAGTAGTTTGATGTCATGGTGCTGCTCTGTCAAACGAAAGTGGATGACCTACTTTTCTCCCCCTGCCTCTGAAATATTTCAGAAATAGGATTGGATAGCTACAGCTGAAGTCCTGTGCACTAACCCAGAAACAGAGTCACGCTGCAGCTATAGGCAAGGCTGTGTTTTACCACTTCACCCTCCACCCCCTTTTCCCTCTTTATGTTTGGCTGTTGAAAAGTGGGTGGGGATTTGTAGGGAAGGAGAGAGGGCATTTTAACAGATGACAGCTTTTGATTGAATTCTCTGTGAGTTAAGATAGAGAGTGGATGATAAGGGCTGATAATTTCCCCACTGGTCCTCATCTGTGAAGACATACAGTAAGTAGGCCTTTACTCCAATGTAGTGATAGATTAATTCTACACATTTTCATGTAGGCTCCACAGATTAAATTTCTGTGGTACTGATATTTTACGTAGCTTTGTAACATCACTGTGTTTTATGTACTGCTCACCAGAATTGTTTTGTTAGTGACTTTTTCAGCCTTGTAGTGCCTAGAAGATTTGGAACAGTGCACACTCATTTGAGATTTGGTTCAGTGGACAGATGTTACCTCTGACCTCTTTAGCGGTTGATTTAATGCATGTAGTGGTTTTGAATTGGTTATATTGACCCTGCGGCAGTCAGCAGACATTGCATATTGTGTTAATGCACTGTTAAGTGAAGTCCTGTGCAGCCTAATGCACTATATAGTATAAACAGCTGGGACTGTAGGATACCACTGTCTCTGTCAGAAATGCATACATGATTTTTTTCTCAGCCTCTATACATGGTTAGGATTTCCTGCTATTACAGATGATGCTATATAAGTTCATTAAGGTATAGTGTTAAAAAATGTCAGTAGATTTGGTTTTGGTTGAATTTATGACCCGTTTTAATGGGTGCTTAATTCTACAACATTGCATATGATACTTTGACATCACTGTCTTGTTCTGGCTGTTTCTTTTTAATGTTACAACATGCAAGCATTCCCAACTCTGTAGGTGCTTCAGTTGCTTGGCAACAGCAGGATGGAGTGCATGTATTTACAGATGAAGTAAAAACCTGGGGTGAAAGCTGATAGTATGTGTTTTAACAGAAGCAGGGGGTTGCTTACAGGGGTTGTCAAGATTAAATGGAAAGGCAAAGAGGAGCCTGGTTGTATGGATAAGATGTTATCACATGAAATGTCATTTATGCACAGTATACTGTACAGACTCTTAACTGATCTTTTTCTTCTTGTTAAAACAAATTAATTAAGGTCTCTTGGCAGATTTGGTTATCATGCACAGTGATGCATTGAAGTTCTTCTGGTTTCACTGCTAATTAAGAGTCAAAATGTAAAAATTCAGTATGTGGTTTTATGATGATCGCTGACAACTGCATATTTACTGAATGTATTGTCTGTCTTCAGGTTTTGAGAGCATCCTTGAAGGTCTGTTTGGTCCAGAGCTGGTTGAAGACCTCAAATTATTTAAAGGTAAGAACTTTCCCAAATCTGTTTAGCAAAGACAGAAACAGTGGCCATGAGGTTAACCTAGAAGAGTATTCTGACATGAATGAGAATTTGTGGTTTGAGTGTAATCTGTTATCTGGTCATTATGACAATGCTGCTTCATTGTACCATCTGGTACCCCTCTACATTCACTCCTCTCTACAAGGCTGCCCCTCTGGCTGCAGAAGAGAAGTTGCCTTGTATTCCTTCCAAGTTGGTGTTTTGGATGGCGCATGGCCAGTGTAAAAGTCTACACTGTCCTACAGACATTTTTACAATGCATTATATTAGTGAAACAATAGTGGGCATTATATTGGTTTTCATTACATTTGTACTGAGAGGACTGTCAGACTCTAGGGAGACTTTCCACAATTGTAGCTCAGGGAGGAGACTGTTGAAAATGGGACTGAAGTGAAGTAAATTCTTGATTCAGTCTCATGAAAACAAATCAAATCAACACTTTTATTGTTGCCCACCCATTAATGCTCTTAATTTAATTTATTCAATCCTTTTCTGCTGTGAAACACAATTGTTAAGTTGTGCGCTGAAGAA
>JANJYP010072952.1:0-17122 GCA_024605115.1 Rastrelliger brachysoma
TTTTTTTTTTTTTCATTTACACTGTTTTCTCTCAGGCCATATGAGCATGAACCTCACTGTCTAGTTTCTTTCGTGGATTTAGTATGTGGACACTGATAGTATCTCCTGAACATCAGCCATATCCATTCACTCTTATGTCAGGGAATTGATAGCTTCTTTTGGATTGTGTGAGCCACGGAAAATCTCTTCCATCTTTGTGTGTGATACGCTCTGCTTGCTGCATACTAAACATGTTGCCAGACAACTGGTCATGTCTTAACTGTGGAACTGGCAACTATTGTTCGTGCTGCTATTGAACATGCCTCCAACGACTCCAAGGGCAACCTTTTTATCTTGCACAAGGTACAAGAGCTTTTAACCATGTTCTGTAAGGCCTCAAATATTGTGCCATACAGTAAATCTTTGTAGTTGGAGAGTTTAGACATTTAATAACTATAAACAAACTTTACAAAGTAAAATATGTTGCAATGAGTTTATTGTTTATTTTACTGTATAAAATAAACAAGTGCATTGTAACTTGTCCCACAAATGTAGTTGTGCAGTATAGCAGTCACATGTTTCTTCAGGATTTCTGTCACTCTACTTAGTTTGTGACTTTGAATGTGCATACATGACATAAATTATACATAAGCACACATGTCTACGTGCATACAAACACACACACACACACACACACACACACACACACACACACACACACACACACACACACACACACACACACACACACACCAGTGCAGATTGTTGTACGGATGATTGGTTATGATGTCATCATAGAAAACCTCTTTTCTGAGAAAGATTCATCAGATTATGACCACAGCAAAGCCTTTCTTGCAACACTCCACTAGCTGCACCATATGGTTGGGTCCTAAAGCCACGGGTGGAGGGTTTAATGACAGAGCGGATGTGCAGTGCACATGCCGAGGGATGTTGGGGGAAGGGCTAAAAAAACACTCATCAAGTCTTTGGCCTGGAAAGGCTGCACAAGGTCAGCTGTGCGGCGGGGGCAGGGTGAGAGAGCCAGACACATGTCTACAACAAAAGACAGGTTACCGAGCTAAACTTTGTATATGAGGATCAAAAGAGTACAAAGTATAATATTTTAATATCTAGCATGATTCAGTATGCTATTCATTATTTTGTATTTCAGTATTTAAACACTGATGATAGTGCTGACCTATTTAGCGATAACCATCTTTCCTCAAATCCACGAGGTTGATAGTATAGGCATATCACCAAAATATAGTGACATGGAGATCCAATCCTCTTGGCAAATATGCACAGCTGCCAGTGCGGGGTGTAGGGATGAGTAAACAAAGATGGACTCATAATTAATGTTTACTAAGGCTGATGCAACTGCATGACATTTCTAGTGCTGCACGACTTGTCCACTGACCACAAATGATCTAACTAAACACTTAATTTGACATCACTCCTTTAGAGCTGCAAAAATGTTTAAACATGGATTCTTAATTCTCTCACAAATTGTAGCTGCCTAACACCTCACTTCAGCAGCTGTATCGATTGGACGCAGAGAACAAAATGATTTGTATCAGAAAACTGAGGTCGATTTGACTACTTCTGATTCTTTGCCCTGTAAACATCATGAATATGAAGATTTTAAATCCCAAAGTTGTGGAGGAGGAATCAACATTGTTTTTAGTCAATGCATACCACTACAGACACAGCTTTAGATACTATTAGCCCAGCAGTGGTGAAGTGGGACATGAGGCAGCCTGAGGAGTAAGAAGCCTGGGCAAATGATTGATGGAGTTGTGGTTGGTTTATAAAGGTCTGCAAAGAGTGCTTGGAGATAATCAGAGAGAGGATGACTGCAGGCCTCATAACCACCCCCACTGCACACAAACATACCCACATGTGCACACATACACTGACTCAAGAGAGAGATGAGACGGGCACTTCCGAATTATTAAGCAGACAGAGGCACTGATGATGAAATTCTGAAGGTTGGGCGTAACAAGAGGCACCTTACAAGGGTCACAACCTTTTCCTTGCTGGGTGTTTTGTTCTTTGTACCCCCCTCACAACATCACCTTCCCACCTTTGTGTTCACTGGGGGGCAGGTGAGTGGGGGAGTTGTGTTACATCCCTGTTTATCTGTTCATGACCTCTACCCAGCAATTCTGTACTTGATAAGAGGAGGGCTCGCCTCATAATGTGCACGGCAGCTGATATCAGCCCTGTATCCTTGTGAAATTGATTACCAAGGCCCAGGGAGCGTGCAGAATATAATAAATAGAGATGACACATAAGGCACACATGGACTTGTAGGCTGATGGGTAACACCGCCTCAGCAATTACCTGCTACCCACTTAAAACAGGGGTCATGCAGGGCAGGCTGGCAGTGGAAGGAGTTATGGTTATTTCTTATTTTCTCTGCGGGATGAGACACTCAGTGAAACCTTTCTCTCTCTCTCTCTCTCTCTCTCTCTCTGTCTGTAGACTTTATATCAATAATGGTCCAATCATAACTAAACTATTAACCATAACAGAACTCAATGATGATTACCAACGATTTAATAAGAATTAGACATTGTTGCTTTTTGTGGACATTTATGGGCAATTTTCCCTGAAGCCTGGCTCATCTCTCATTGATATTGAAATATAGTTTTATGATTTATTTATTTGTGTTGTAAAGACACTAGTTCATATTGTTTTTGTTTTGTCGGTTCCACTTGTGAACATTACATGCTACATTAATATAAAATCTCATAATCTAATCTAACTTGGCACATTATATTAATGCAATTTGTCTTATCATTATGATTGTTAATTGCAAAATGAATATACTGTTTAAACTATGAACATCTGTCATTTCACTCCATTCTTTTTATTTTAAAAAGTAAGCCTGTATAGCGATTCTTTTCACTAAGAATATAATTTACATTTACATTTTTAAATGTAAATTCCTTTCTTTCTTTTAAAATAATATTTAGGATTGTTTATGTGTCAGTGGTGGAAAAAAGTTTTTGGACATCGTTAAAAATGTACACAATCTCAATGTGCTGAAAATCTGTATCCTCAGGCATGTTTGCTGTGTTTTGTCTCTGAGTAAGTTTCAAATGTGCTGGCTTTATATAGACACGAAGTATGGCAACAAAAATTGTGTCTTAAAACATGACCCTCATTAGTGGATCACTGGTAACAAAATGACCCAATACTCAAAATTTCTTATGTGTTTTTATGGAACCAATCAATTTTAAGTTTTTAAATGTCTTTTTAACATTTATTTAAAATTTTGGAAAGAAGAAATTCCACTTGAAGAACTAAGAATGATTCTTAATGCAATATTTCAAAATGCATGGGGTGTCTGAGAACTTTTTTCCACCACTGTACGCAAGCTATACTGAGGCTAATTCATTGTATGTGCAAACTTCTTTGGCAATGAACCTGGTTCTCATTCTAATTTGTGAATTTTCAAGTGGGATTTCTTATCACAAAAGGTATGCTGTCAATGTAAATAAAGCAAATGGGCAAAAATCCTTTAAATGCTGAATAATTGAGCCTTAATGGTAAAACCCCTTTAGTGGCAGTGAATGGGTGCCACAGAGTACTGATAAATATGCTGTTCAAGGAAGCTCCAGGCTTGTCCCTTCACCTGACCCCACCACCAGGCCTGGGAGGGCAATTAAATCATTGGGGCTTTTTTATGATGCAACTGCGGTGAGGCACTTTTCTAGTTGATCCATTTGCAACAGTGCATAAGGAGAAGATCCATAGGATTTTCATTGTTTACTTTTTTGCTTCCTAATTTAGGATGCTTAGTGTCTTTAATGATGTTGTTAAGAGTATTATGAAATCAGAGGTTAGTTGCTACAGGTGAGGTTTTCTTTCTTATGTAAAATCATTTTTAATAATTGACATTTAATGAGGCTTGCAATTTGTGAGACAGACAGACAGGCAGGCAGGCAGACAGATAGTTTCAGTGTCTCATAACATTTGCAGTTGAGACATTTTCCTAATCATCTTTAGTCTGCATGCATTTTATTATGCCACCAGCCATAAGGTGGCTGTTCCCACATCTGTAGTGAGTACATAATCACACAATCTAATCAGCTGCATTACATTTGGTAGATGTTGTTGTCAGTGCTTTTTCTCAGTCGTTGAAGTATCAACTGCACAATAAATGGTATGTGATGAGTATGTTATGACTTGTTTATCCATCCTGAGTCATTTCAGTGTTTATTTATTGGTTTCTATTGATTTCTATCAAATGTTATAATTTATGGTAAATGATGACCCATTGTGACCAAATAGCCAAAGGAAAAGCTGTTTCTTCTCATCTTATTCCTAACTGTTTCTTAATTATAACAAATAAAACAATCTATTAAAATCTATATGTGTCAAACACTAGTCATTTCAAATGACTGGAGGAAGGTTGACAGAATACAAGATTAAATATCGGTTAACATACAACAGGTTGGATGACACACTCACAGGGTTATGAAAAAACAGGCTAACCTTATGATGACAATAAAGTGTGTGATATTTGAGAAGACAGATGCATATTTCTTGATTTAAAATTCTAATATTTTGTCTGATTGATAGTAAAAGTTAACACTTTTTCAAATCTGTAATGTTCCTATGAGCCAAACTGAAATGAAAGTAACACAGTATTAGCCAAAGAATTGTACAATCAGGCTGTTTGTGTTGAAAGAGAAATCACATGATGGCTGTTTGTGTACTGCACAATTAATTGGATCAATAGAAAATGTATCTATTCATATTCTTAAAGTTCCCACCTGATATATTAGTGTGGTATAATGTATGGTTTATTTCAAAAACAGGCACTATAGTTGCTTAATGTTGGCATAAAGCAGGCCATGTAGATTTGCTGCTTGCTGTTTCAATGAAGAAATCTGAATGGCTGTAAGCTGCCAGGCAAACCTTTATATCTATTTGTTCCACTTGTCTGGCTCTCAATGAGTTTAATCAGCTGAGAAGAAGCCGTGAGGGGGGTGTTGCCTTACCCGCCCATACATTAGAGGGCCCCCCTTGTACCACACACTCACACTCAAATACACACAACCCCACAGACCTATTCTCTGTGCATCGATGTGAGAGTTGAGGGTCTCCCTCTCCCCTGTTGCCTTACGGATTATCAAGTACACTTCAATTACTGCCGATCGATACACTTCTGGCTGCAAAAGGGAGTGTGAGGGAAATTAGACAGACTTTGGGTATGGCCGTGACTACAAAGCAATGGATTAACACTGATATGCATCTCTTCATTTACATCAGGAATGGGCCCATTCTCCATCAGCATACTGCACTCTGCTCTGAAGGGACGCACATTCACATAGGCTTTAAGGGGACTTTTTGAAAGATTGCTTCTTTAAGTGCTGGGCAAGGTGAGGCCAAGCCTGTCATATACTGTAGGAGGATTAAAACCTACTGTAGTCACTAATGGAAAAGAACCACTGTGAGCAACTGGATACAAGAAAAGGGGTCTTGTGTAGAATCATAATGCCATCATGATAATACTGTGCCTTTGTGGAGTTGTCTTGTGCATGTGTGTTGTCATCCAAATTGGCCAGGACTCATTAAATGATTAAAGACACAGTAATCCCACAATGCGCCAACAGTGAGATTTATAATCCAACCAGGTTTAAATATTTGCTGTAAAAGAGAAGAAAGGAGCATTTCCATTCTTTGAAAATGCATGTCAGCAGATAATACAATGGCTGGCGTTGGTAGGAAATAATGCCAGACCACTCGTCCTCCTAAACTGAGAGGAAAGGGAAATGAAACCAGTACTGTGGAAGAGGATAAAAAGAAGTAAAAGTGTAGGAAGAGATAAGCAGTGGCTGCATCCCCCTGAGGCAGGCTGTGAAGGTCTCCCAAGCACGGCCCCTGCCTCTGAACCCCCTCCAGGTCATCTGCCCTCACTCTCCCACCCTTCCTCTCTACAGAGGCAGTAAAAACACTCCAACACCTGGGTTCCCCCTCTGTTCTGTGCAAGCTACAGTACAACACACCTCCGATTACATTTTTCATCTCTAGACAACACAAGCTCTCCCTCCCTCCCTCACACACACACACACACACACACACACACACACACACACACACACACACACACACACACACANAAAGAAAGAGAGAGCGCTTTGTGATTAGAGCTTGATAAAAAAACAAAATCTCGTCTCTGATAGGTTATTGTGAAGGCCAAGTTATAATGACCGCCATTACAACATCTGTAAAAAGATTATTATTGACTGACCTTCAAACATTCCTAAAACATAATGTCATTGATGGTTTTTCATTTAAGGACTGAAAGGCTACCGGGTTTAATTTAAACTTTTAGAAATCATCTGCGTGCTTTCATCTATCTCAAATTAATTAGTGTTGCAAATATTACCATCCGCTTTCTGAAGCTTGTGAATCAAACAGATAATTTAGATTTGTCTGTCATCAAAGCCT
This sequence comes from Rastrelliger brachysoma, assembly GCA_024605115.1. Taxonomy (NCBI): domain Eukaryota; kingdom Metazoa; phylum Chordata; class Actinopteri; order Scombriformes; family Scombridae; genus Rastrelliger; species Rastrelliger brachysoma. The sequence goes on from JANJYP010072952.1 coordinate 6,445, forward strand.
TTCGTTTACAAGGCCCACTGAGCCATATCCACTTCTCTCATCTTGGGGTCAGAGTCACATTACATATTACTACCCAGAGTGGGAGTGCAGTTTTGTGTCTAAAATGGCCTCCTTCTCCAAATAAAGATGCCTCTCTATTGAAAGCTACTCGCTTCGCCATGAATTTAGTCCCCCTCCCCTCCTTCCCTCACACTGCAATCTGTCCTGCCAGCTCCCACGGTTTGTCTTTGCAAGTGATCCGTCCCTGAGCGTTGAGCAGAGCCACTTCATGTTCACATCGGCCCCAGAGGCATTCCTGCCTGCCCACTACTCTTGCTTTCTTTTGTCAGCCAAATGGATACCAATTAAATCAACTGTTCTCCAATTAGAATTTGGAAGAATCTATCTTGTTCAGCGTCCTAAATCCCACTGCTTGACTTCTTTCTTTCATGTAGCTCCTTTCCTGGAATCAGTTACAGAGAAAATGAGACTAGTTATTTCCTGCAATAGGATACTCCTGGGTTTCTTTGTTTTTTTCTGTTTGTTCAATATGTTAATAGTGCATTTAGTCAAATGTTTATAGGACTGTACACAGAGGACATCATTATGGTGTAAGTTATGTTGAGGGCAATGGTCACTTCTGGAATAACGAATCAGGACTTTGTTACGAAGAATCCTCATGCAATCATTGACAGCAATGATTTACATGTGAAACTCCAGCTTCTGTTTTGTAACTGTGTGATTCAAAAGCAGCATTATGCTCTTTTATGCATTATGCTCAATGGTGGAAAAACAAGATGTAAAAGCAAATTTCCGCACTCACAAATTTGCATGAACTCTACAGATGCATATGTACTGCCCCCACACAGAGGCCACTATTTGATTAATACAAGGAGGGGCATATCTTAATCTGCAGACATGGACAGCAAATGGCTTGGACTTCAGCCACGTCATTATTGCCTAATAGTCGTGTTCAGAAAGTATGCCCCATTGTGTTTCATATGACAAGGCAACCCCCCCCACCCCNGATTTAAATCCCAGGCACTAGTTCAGAACCTTTGCAGCCTGCCATCATCCACATGTGGACCTTTCACCCCTTCTCCAACTTCATATGAATGCAGTGCAAGCTATAGCTCAGTTATATCACACAGGATTGGATTTGCACATCCTTGGTTTACATTGCCTACTTTTGACAATCAAGTGAATTACTACATGTTTTCTCCATGATTTGGTAGTGATTTATTGAAAAATAGTGATGAAAAACTGATGAAAAATTTGGCAATACTTCCATATCAAAATAAATAAATTAGAAATTTAATTCAGCTGTGCCTTCATCTAAAGAACCAACTTAATTATCTTATCTGGGAGCAATATCAAATTACAAAAGGGTAAAAGTGTGTGATTGCCATGATTGTCAGGAGACCATTTTAATTAATACAACTTATTCAGCTTCCCTGAGAATAGCTAATATGTAAATAGTGCTACTTGGACAGTTCTAGTTTTGGATGTTTGACGGCCCCCTACTTTTACTTTGTTATGCTTATCTGCTTTAAGAATGGAGGCTTATTGTGTCTGAACAATAGGCGCCCTTTTATGTCCATCACTGAACAAAGATGCTAACTGACATTGTGCAACAACACAGTGAGGGAACTAACTATTTAAAACTGTTTGCAGACTTGAGATTTTCTTTCTCTGGAAAGTAACATCCTTTGTGATTTCTGAGTTTACTTCTTAATACTTAGGGAAAGTCCTCCCATTTCTACAGTTAATGTCTGTTTAGAATGGATTACCACTCTGCATGTATGTCTGTATCTAAATGATGCTCTCAAAGCAGCAAAGGAGACTAACATCTCATAGCCACAAATACATTTACACATATCAAGCCTTTTCTTCACATTATTGCTCTTTAACATTTATACACTCACAATAGTAGTTAGCAGGTTAATTGAATTAAAAATGTAGTCAGACTTATGTCAGACATTACTCAATCTTTATTTCTTAACATTAAGTATCATTTACAGTATGGCCTTGTTGATTTCTCACATCTGGCACAGACCATGTCAAGAATGTATGTATTTTGTTAGATAAAAGAATTCACAATAATACAGTTTACTTTTTACTGATATGATTATGTACATTTGTAGACTGTTAGCTTTTAGTTTGCCAGATTTACTTACAGTTATGCTGAAATTGACAATTTTGTGTGGTAAAAAAATAATAATAATAATACAAATTATATCATGAAATTATGGACTGGGAGTGCTAAATCTGACTATCTGAGACATGATCATTTATAATGGAACAATATATTTGTCATGAGGAATTCCTTAACCCCTTGAAACTACATCAAAAATATGATGTGTTGATTAAAATAAACTCAACCATCAGAGCAACAGTGCAAATTCAGCAGATAAATACTGCAGTGCATCAGACTAAAACAAATTAAAATATTTGCACACTGGCTATAATCTAATTTGCAGTTCAATACATTATTCTGTATTCTTTCCACTTATTCTATATTATTGTGCATGTTGAAGGATTGTCATACAATGCCCCATATCTTATATAAGGTTTTTTTTTTGTTTTTTGTTTTTGTAAAGCGTTTGCTTTTTTTTTTCCATCCCCCAACCTCAGAGCTGAACTTCCAAATGCCTCCAGTCGGGAAACCATCTGAGTGAGCTCTTAATGAATGCCATAATACAGCACTTGTTATTCCAGCTGTTGATACAGGCAGGTTACAGAGTGTATAAACACAAAGAATACATAATTTTCACTGTTCAAAGTAGCATGATTTATACCATACAAAACAGAATTAATATGCATAATTTGTATCATATGGAGAACATTTTCAAACATTAGTGCTTAAGTCACATTAGAATAGTATCTTACTGAGACTCCTACATAAACAGTCACTGCCACCCACAGTTAAAAACCTTACTCACTGTAAGGTAAATAAAGGAACAATCACTGATTTTTTTTTCCTACAGACTAATTCCAGAAGAAGAAAAAAAAAAGAAAAACAATTAAAAGTCCCTTCCCCTTCCCATCCAGACTATTCCCACGGATTTTTTGGCAGAGCTCTGCTGATGATCTCCAGAGGCTTTGCTTCTCGAGGAACTTGTCAGGAAAAGATCTACATTTCCCAGGGATGAGTGTGGGTGAAAGTGAGAAGGAAACTGCAAGACTGAGCAGAAGTTTGAGAACAAGCCAAAAAGCGAGAATTAAAAGTGAAAAGAGGAGTTCATGTATTGACAGGGGGGAGAGATGGGGTTAAGAATTTGAGGACTGAGCTCAGGGTGCGGGGGATTTGTGATATCCACAGAGAAAGGAAAGAAAAGGCTAAACTGAATAGAAAAAATGGCACCTATCTGTCAGTGATTTCAAGATGACTTTTGTATGTTAAAAGAACTGATGGAGAGAGAAACATAGATCCTTTAATATCACTTTTGTTCTTCAAACTGTGACCCACAGAACACAAGTGCATTGCTAATCAGTTTAACCCTGTTATAGTGGTTCAGCTCTGCAGTTTCACATGATGTGTGGCTGACAGCAGTGCCAGGCCCACTCTAGACTCAGTGTGGCCTGGAGCCCAGGCCAGGGCAAAAGCCTCGACCTCAGAGGCATACTGACCTGGCAGGGAGACACCTCTCATGGCATTTTGACATCAGGTTCAGAGACAATAGAAATCTTTCTAACAGCATCTTATAGACTCCTGAACCTGCTACTATTATGATATTATCCTTATTCAAATGAGGATTCATTTCTTTTGTTTTTTGATTTGTCTTCAGTGACATTTTGTTGATGGACTGGGTCAGTCCTATGAGTAGTGGGTCACAAGCTGACAAAAATGTCAAAACTGGTTTTCTTGGCTTTTCAAACACAAACAGAAACACAAACACACACACACACACACACACACACACACACACACACACACACACACACACACACACACACACACACACACACACACACACACACACACACACACACACCATGCCTGTTTGCTTTATCTTGTAAAACGAGGCAGCACAGAGACAGATGAGTGACTAGGACAGATATCTAACTAGGAGACTGAAGATGTTTATGTTTTTTTCTTCAGGTTACAGTAATAATATACAAAACTGTTATGTCATACATTATATTCATATTGATTTTAAATAAAAATGTAAGACTTATATGTGCTATACTTTGATTTATATATGACTAAATTAAAAAAAAATACAGGAAAGGTAACTTCAACTTAATGTTAAATAATCACTTCTTCCCTTATGAGTAATAGTCCCAACTTAAGGATTACCATCTTGTTTTCTTTCAGGACATGTTCATCTCAGGGGATCTTGAAACTGCCCAACAGGAAGTCACTACCGTCACACCCGTTAGGTCAATAAGCATGTGTGCACTTGAGGGGCCCCACTCAGCAGAAGATATTTATATAATGTAGACATAGTAATTTCTTTCACTTTCTTATGCTCTTTATATGCTTGGATGAAACAAAGTATTCTGAATTTAATATCATATTGTGATAATTTTCAGTGGCTTTGCTGTAGAAAACATTTGTTTTCTGTGTGTTTGTATGATTGTTATCTTTGGGAATATGTACAACCACTTACATGCTAAGTTAGCATCACAAATCCCAGAAAGAGTGTTTTTTTTTTACATATTGCACTGAAGAAGGTTTCACGCAACCCATCTTTTCCAAAATGAGTTAAATGAGCTACACTTCATGTTAACAGAGTCTGAGCCTCATCACACAACTATCCATCTCTATCATTACACTGCGGTTGTCAAATGAATGTCTCAGGACATTAGTGAAGACACAGACAGCCATTGCTGGGTATTCCTGTATAATGCTACACTTCCCAGTGTATCATGTAAGTAGCAGATTCTTGAATGATTCAAGGCCAAGTTCAAAACATGGGAGTAGTTGGAGGTTCTTTGTCTCACTTTGAAGCATAATGAGGTCGAATGACTGTGGACAGTGATTGAGTGAAGGGTTACGCATTTATGAAAGACATCATTTTGTCTAGAAGTATCCCTAGCAGGCCCATATGGCTGATAAACAACTAGCATCTTCTAATGCCTATGTGTGATAGATAAAAGTAGCCTGAGACCAACAGGTTACATTTTATATAGCCTGGCCTTAGCTGCTCAATTATCATTTCCCTACGCGTAATGTCTAGGTTTGATCCCATTGGAGTCGATTTCTCCGGTAGGTCGTCTACTGGGCCAATCAGCGAACGGAAGGGGGCGGGGGAAGCGGGTGTTAACGATGACATGCTGCATTTGCGTTGTAGTCTCCATGGTTCAAATTTGGCAAAGCCTGCAGCTGTCATTCACAGCCATTGTTGTTTCCATCTATGGTTTCCATCAGCTCCAACTTCCAGTAAGCATCGTATGGTAGCTTGCTTCACGAACAACTCCGCGCATTACATAGTGATTGGGTAAAATCAGAGTTCACTCCTCCCACCTGAAATCGCTTTTCAATCATGCAGGTCCAGACCCTCTGTACGAAATTAGTCTGAGGGTATGGTAAGACCAGCCTACATTTTATATAACACTGGCTCCAAATCAAACACAACGCAGCTTGAGTAGCTAAAGCAGAACAGAGCAGGATCTGTTCAGGCCCAGTATTGAGTATAGGTCACCCACAGCACAGTCACATACTAAAATGTGGAAAAAAAAAAAGACAAAAGAAAATGATGAAGACTTGATATGTCTATAAAATTTCAATTTGGTTTGTGGTTATGTGCCTTTTGCACAAGTGAAATTCGAGCCGTCACGCAGCCTCTGCAGACAGCTGTACTGATTCAAATAGAAGCGTATCTGTTCCATTACGTGGCTAGCCTGATTTCTGTGTGGACGAGCCTTTAGGATTTAAAATGCACTTGTAGGATTTCCTGATACTGTATATATACTGCTGGTGTTGACATGTTTTGTAAATTTGTGTTGCCAGATGGCAGATATCGAAACATAGAAAATACTTCCAAATATTCAAATGGTAATTATGATATTAATGTGAATGCTTTTATTACCAATCTGCAGATCACATAAAAGCGATACATGCATGGATTATGATTGTAGGCTGTATGTCTGCATGGGCATGAGTCAAAGAGAAAATTATGTTGGTTGCTGCCTGGCATAGTTTGACCATTTTTGTAGTTTTTAACCAGGTGGCTTTCTATTGCTGAACCCAAGGCACTTGAAAAGTTGCATTCAAAACATTATTTTAAAATCACTTAGAAGGTTTGACATTGCATGACACTTCCTTCAAAGTATTATCAGGGTCTCTAAACATGAACTCCAGTATAGAATAAATTGTTGGCGCACACAGAGTTTAGTAAAAACGTATGGCCAAGTTCTCCCGGGGAGCAACCAACATAATTTTCTCTTTGTACTGTATGACTAATGCCCATTGCAGATATATAGCCTATAATTGAAATCCACACGTGTATCTCTTTAACAAAACATCTGATATATAAGGAACAATATCTAAAATCTACGTATTTGTATGCATATAAAAGCAGGGCTACCAGTGAGCTGGGCTACAACAAACTCTATAGTAATAAACATAATATTTTTAACAGCATAATGCTATAATGTCAACGAAATTGTGTAGTTGAAGTTCGAGAACAAAATGTTCAGACATTAGAAATGTGCAACTAATCCAATGTAGTTTATATGACTGAATTAAAAAAAAACTGGTTGTGATGAAAAATGAAACATTGCTATTATATTTATTCTATATGAAATTATGGCATCGATCACAAATTAAAACATACAGATTTAATGTTTTTTTTTCTACAATTACAAAAAGCTGCTTAAGGTTGAGCTTCAATATTACTGCATTAGATTCAGTTTCATCCAAACCATATGTGTAGCAGTGATAACTCAATGTTTTGCAAAATATGGGTCTTGTGTCTTTACTTTGTTACAGGCTACCAAAGAGGAGTGCATGTCAGTTTGTCTTTATTAAGCAACAAGCAAGTTTAATCAATGTTGGGGGGAACTGTATGCTTTCTTCTCTCTAATGTGCCATTAAAAGCCATTCAAAGTGACTGAACAGTTGTCACAGAAAGTGGAGAAACACTAAGTAATCAATGATAGTTAAGAACTGTAATTTATCACCTTGCCACAACTGAGTGTTTGCAAAATGAGCCCTCCTGCTTGCAGGACAGACTGTGCTGGGGAAAGCTTAGGTGATATGGTGGCCGAGGCACATAAGGGTCAGGGCCCAATTACTCTTCATCTACTGCTCCTCATCACCACTGGCAGAAGCACAGTTCAATTGCTGCATTATCTAAGTATATCAATAATACGGAATTAAAAGTCATTGATTTTTTGCAAGTTTTTTTTCCTTCTTTTGGTTAAAAGGAGGTAGCAGGAGCTGTTACACTGACTGAACTGATGTCTTTAAATGAGAAAAATACTTGGTGAAATTGAAAATTGAATGGGAGGAGCAAACTATGTTGCTCTTTGTAATATACTGTTTTAAATATGTACAGCATCAACTTTATCAAATTTAACTGCATGGTACAACGGATTAAACAGGTGGCATTATTAAACAGGTATCATTATCATCATATATTTGTTGATGTTAAAATTATATTTAAAAAAAGTAGTTTAGCAGGCCTAAATGATACAAATAATAATGTAAAACAAAACCCACCTATTCTACTTTTGATTTACAATATATTTAGCTATGAAGTAAGTTTATTTCACTGTAAGCTGAAGTCTCTATCATGGCTGGAGTAGACTATTCTGGGAAAATGATCCAATAGACATAAATAAAAATCATAGCAATCACGCATCAATCACATTGTGCATGAACAGTCAGAATGACCATAGCAGGGAGGGGTTGAAAGGGCCAAAAAAAAGAGAAAAATTTCAATTTCAAGAGCATTATTATTTTCATTAATCATAGCCCTGCCATCAACCTATCCTTATGCCTTAGTGAAAGATCTATTATACGCTCCATTTAGCCTCAGCCATATTACCTCATATGTTTTCCTGGCTGACCAAATAAGACTTAAGAGATAAAACAATTTACTGTTCATTATGAGCCATGTCACTGGAATCAATCTATTAACCTGTGTTAACTGGGATGGCTGGCAAGATCTCAGGGACTGTATTGGAGTTAAAAAAAAAAAAGGATATTTATGTTTTCTATGTCTACGGTCATAAAATGGCTGTGCATTTAATTTGCCCGCTCCAACTCGGTGGATGGCTTTATTTTTCCGGTGGCCGAGGCGCCCTCCTCGCCTTTAAGCAGCCCCTGACCTGTGAAAGATTCTAACAAATTAGCTTCTATTGTGAAGGCAAAGGTGCCATCAATGAGGAAACGCTCCACTGCGCCTAAAGTATGATGGTAGAAGCAAGCAACAGAGCAGAGAACCTTGACATGATTGAATTAACCCTTTATGGGAAACGTGCTGATAAGGATGGTGGAAGGAGGTGGGTTAAAGGGTTGAATTGTTTGCCGCATCTGACAAGAAACAGGAGTCATGCCTGAATCTTACTTCCTAGATACAATAACTTTGGTGGGACCCCTTAATTAAAATGAACTGATACACAAAGTATGCGATCCCTTTTTTTCTTTTCACATATAAGGAAAATGCCCACATTCTTTAAATGTCACTTTTTTAAAATACAAAGAGATTAGAGCCTGACCAATATATCACTCAGCCGATATCAGTCACTATTGGCCTGTCAAAGATATATTGGTACCATGTTCCTTTATCCTAAGTATGACATCAGGTATCACATTTTTTGTTCTAATTGTCAGGTTCAGTCGGTGGCAGTGACAATGAATTACTTTCAGAGTTCCTCTGCAAGAGAGGATGAGTGACTCCGTGCTTATTGTTGGACCCAAAGACATGCTATGCTTAGCTATCTTCATGGCCTCATTGGGGGAATGGATCTTGTACACCTGTTATCCACTTGGACCACATTCATCCAACTTCTATGAGGCAGCATAAAAGTAGCACTTCATTCATTTGAAAAAGACATTGTGGACATAACCAGACACAGATTACATTCATCAACACGATGTAACTGTGTTAATACAACATATAACCTAGGAGACAGAACTGAATTGGAAGATGCCAACAAGTGGTGTATTTGGGTCTTTTCACATTTAGACATCAAGAGCTCATACAAATTATTACAGTGGGCCTAGTTTGGAAAGTGCAATACAGTACATGTAAGTCATGTGATGCCTGAGTTTAATGTCTGCTGCTCATCACTAGAAGTGCTACTCAAGAGCAGCAACATGACTGATGACCATCCACTTCATGATCAGCAGAGAGCTGGAAATTAATGTAGCTTTACTATATTTTAAGCGTTTTACTTTGAGATGTTTTACACTGCAATTGAAACAGATTGATAGTGCACTAGATATAGAACAACCCTTGACTTTGTGGTGGTACAAGTTCAGCTTGTTAGCAAAATTCTAACAAACCAAGTGGAAGCAATATTAGCTTTGAATGATTTATGCAAACATTTTTACTGTTTTTCATACTGGATATTGTTTGCAGTGTATGATAATGTATAGCACAACTAGTTGTGCACCCTGTCCGTATTAGACATGCAGTGAAGCAGCAGCTTCAGTCTGGCATCACTGTTTACATTGCATGCATTCAACCACAGCAGTACTGTGTACTCAGATTTGATATGGCTGTACCTGCAGCTCAGGACATTATACTTTGAGCCACAGTTACACACATAAAGAACAACTGAAATGTAAACTGTTATTATTGTAGATAGCTACAGATAGTGGGGGGATACCTTACACTGACCAATTTTGAAAAAAGTATGTGTACTAATATTGATGACAGTAATGTGTTGCATGACAAAACTGTGATGAAGTATTCTTCCACCAATATTCCCATCTGCACTATGCATAGTGAGCAACTGTTTGATGACAGCTACAAAAGCACACACGGACAATGCAATTTCACAGTCAAGAAATGGTATATTTGTCCATAATAGGTTTGTAAAATCGCTCCTGAAATTGTTAGATTCTGTTTGGATTATTTTTTTTCATTGCATTATCAAAAGATTTTTGAACAAGGATATTTACATTATCACATTTCTAATCAGACTTCAACACCTGTGACACTGTCTATCAAAGAAAGAGAGGGTACCACCTATGAATATGTGTTTGGATAGAAAATTAAGTTCATAGGTCACTAGAATGATCTGCACACTAACGGGAGGTGAAATGTGCTTATTTGTTTTTTTAAGTCAGGACTGATTTCATTAAGCCTGGAAAGGTCAGCGTGACTAGAAAAAGAGATTCAGCCAATCATGTACCAGTGAGTGAGACCCTGTTGTGTCTGAGGATGGTGGGTTGTTCAGGAATCTTACTGGTTTATGCAAAGTCTTAATTCACTCTAAGAAGGTTTAAGGTTATCTTTAACATTACATACAACATGAAGACATAGGTATTGATAATAATGGTAGTAATATATATATATATATATATATATATATATGAATTTGAAAAAATGAATTTGATTTGCGATTATCAAGTGGGTGGGATGTTCAACTTTTGGGGGGGGACACTGAATGTTTAGACTGGAATCTGATTGAGTATTGTTCAGCACGGTGTGCTAGTGTGTTTAGCAGATGTTTATTACTCATTTATTACTCTGTGTCGATGGTTCCGAATTGGAGTTTGTGTCCTATTACAAATACC
>JANJYP010072961.1:0-23645 GCA_024605115.1 Rastrelliger brachysoma
TCTCTCTCTCTCTCTCTCTCTCTCTCTCTTTCTCTCTATTTGTGGTCCACACTGGCAGTGTAACTCCAGCGTGGGTCCAAAACAGCCAAAGAAACCCACAGATCGCGTCCGACACCCACCTGCTTTCCCCAGCTCTGACGCCCAGCTCTCCTAGCTCCAAGGCCTGTGTGGGGGCTGTTTCATTGTTGTGTTTCCTCCACTGGATTCTTCCTGCAGACCATGTGTGAGTGTCTCCGTGGAATATTCAGAGTCACCTGGACACCTTCCTCCAATGCAGGTCAGGACGATTAACTTTGTTTGGCAAATGGTCTGGATGAACAGCTTCCTACAACTCAAAATTTGTACTACAATGTTTTGTTTATATAAAATGTTGGAGGATTCTGCTATTCCATCATTTATAATTATTATATGATAAAAACATGAATTAGAGTTTCCATTTTTTCTCTATAACTTTGATTAAGAATAAAGTTAGAAACTAAACAGTTTCTTTAAAGCTTTTTCCTTTTGTGGTTCACTTTTACAGGAAATTTATTTGTTTTTTCAGATGTGCTCTGTCAACAGTTTTCATGCACCATGTTTTTCTGAATGCACAGTTGCCTTTACATTCAGGATCTTTAACTGTTGCTGATGCTGGGAATGAGTTGCACTGTGGCGACAGGTGGAGACTCAGGGACATGAAACGAGTCAGATGATGAGTCATATGAGGTGTGGCTCAATGCTGACCCAGAATAAAAACGTGTAGGTTGAATCTGTTCAAGAAATACTTTTTCTACTCTTCATAGGCATACGTACTTTCCCTTGAGTAGTTATAACAGTTGTTTTGTGGTTATAAAAATATTATTAGATCAGTTAAAATCTTGGTTTGCTACTGCTTTGAATGAATACTAACACATTCTTAGTCACTCTGCTCATTCTTCTTGTCTTTACTGACTGCTAATACAGATGCTTATGCTCACAGCTAACTGTATTGTAACTGCTTGTGGTGATAATGAATTTGGTGTCATGTGATACAATGATCACAAAACAGTTGATGAGATTGCTAACCCATGCAGAATAGCCAGTCATTTAAAAACATGGATCAGTATATTATATGCTCTCATGAAGTCCACTTTCAAGACTAAAAACTACACTGCACCACTTTTCTGCTTACTTTTTGCATTAAAACATTGTACAAAATTGTATGATGAAACACAAGCGAGAGAAACATCCATGTTAATTCTCTCTTATGCCAAAAGCTGAATTCTATTGGGCATGTGGGTAAATTCTCTGTTCAACACCACACATAAACTGGATATTCTGAGTCTGGATGTACTGAAAAAAATGGTGAATGATGCATCTCATTGCCTAAATTCCAAAATTATCATGTTTTTCATTAAATTTTACATTTATTGTGGATGAGTTGAATCAGAATGAAAATTGTGAACTTCTAAAAGTAAAAGATTCTGAGTTTTTGTAGCAAGTAGCATCACAAAAAAAAACAAATGTCTAAATCGGCATCCAAACTAAATCTGCTCAAAGAAAAGTGGCAATAAGAGACTCTTTTTTTCACATCTAAGTAATCACAACAACTGAGTTACTACAGAATTGAAGACAAGTGACTTTTGAATATAAGAACACAGAAAAACTAAAAAAACAGATTAAAAAATAAATAAACCACTGTGTTCTCATCATTTTATCAACATTTTAGCAAACATCTGGGGCACAGAACAGCGTGAGTAATCCTTTAGAGTCATGTTTCTTTTTTAAAATTTTTTTATTTTCTTTTTTATAACTTTATTTTTCTTTCCCACCACAAATGGTGACACACCATTATAGTGCAGAGCTCCATATCCACAAATAGAATACGCTTCATGTATAAATAAGCCATGTAGATAGATAAATAAGTAAATATAACAAAAGTTGACAAGACACAACAATAATAATAATGAAAACAATAAAAAATTAAACAAAACCCATTTTAGTAGCAAGACAAACAGCACAAATTCACAAATTGTTAATTCATATTCAGACCCATTCTTCAGCATAATTGACGTTCCAGTTGACACACCACTGATATACAATACAGACATTCAAAATGAACCAAACCATAGACAAAACAAAAGGAAAAGAAAAAAAGAAATGTTGCTGCCCATCTAATGAATATATTATAGGTTCATCTTTTAAGAAAACAATATAGCTCTTTAAATTTTGGACAGCTCCACTATTTTAAAGTAACAATAACAATAAACCCCATATATTTAAATGAGACATATGCAAAGACACTTCCTCACAATCCTCTCTGTTAATAGCCTGAGTTCAGTTTGGCACACTGAAAGGTTGACTGGCCACAGGTCAAGGCAAAGCCAGGGGAGAAAGAGAGCACTGTGTCACTGTGTGTGTGTGTGTGTGTGTGTGTGTGTGTGTGTGTGTGTGTGTGTGTGTGTGTGTGNTACAATGTCATATCAAGTTACTCTGGTCTGTCAAGGAGGCAATAATGCACCCTGGGGTGTCTTGATTTGTACAAAATAAATAACTTTGAGAATGCTTTTCTCTTCGGCGTTCTCTGTTATTTTTTCTATCAAGACACAAACACATCCATTTTCTGTTTGTATCAGCTTCCTCAGTTTGGCAGAGTAATGGTGATGGCAAATTGGATTGTGTTTGTCTTGTTTATCTGAAATGGTGTGGTATTCATGACTTTGTAAGTGATCATTTATGAGTTTACAATTTTTGTGATGTTTGTGATATAGTGATTTGGGTTCGAAAATGTTGGAGTAGCTGAAAATTTATTTTTAGATTATTTTTGTCATTGAGCCTTTTCTTGATCTCAGTATCTCTGAAAAAAAATCACTAGCCCCCTTTTTGAGAGAGTAACAATTCATTATTATTGTTATCCACCTGCCAAAAGTGTTCACAGCGTGTAGTTCATCTGTTAAAAATTCAAGCTGAAAGCAGAATACAGTAATATACTTTGCAGTGTGAATTACTATCGAAGTTGTTGACTCGTTGAGTTAAAATGTTGACCAGAACTACATTCCTGTTGCCATGATGAGCATTAAAGTTAATTAACCTGCAGAGTACTGGTGGTGGCAAACTTCCTTGTCTGAAATCCTCCATCTTGGACAAGGCTTTTTTTTTTGTTTACAACACATCCAACTGCCACATTAAATTATTTTGTCATAATGTATATTGTAAGTATCGTAGCAATCATACTCACTGTTTAAAACTCAGTTGGAGGTGTGAACAGGGCTGTTTTATAGTGTGCAACTGTACTATACTGTTTAATCTGTTGAGAATGGGCTGGGTTTACACACGCACACACACACACATGCACGCACACACACACACACACACACACACACACACACACACACACACACACACACACACACTGCCTGCTCTACTTTCTTGGACCATTTAAGTGCTGACAAGGGCATAGCTAACCAGGGCTGGTATGTTGTGCCCAATGCCAACCAAACTGTCCATGTTCCCTCACCCTCCTTTTAACCCATCAGCAACCCCCACCACACCCATCCTCAGTCCCCCTTTTGGTCTGCACTGTCATTCAATCCTGACCACTCTCACTGCCACTTATCTCAGGAAAACACATGTAGGTCCTGTTGCATCTGCGCAGCTACTATACTGTATAATACAATATAATCAGCCTAAAAATACATTAAAATAAATAATAGAATAAAATAAAATTACATATGGTAGCATATAAGAAGAGTGGAAAAGAAAACGTGAAAATCACTGGAAAAAATGTTAACTACATTAGTGATAAGCATCCAGATACCTTTTCCTCACTCTCACCCTCCATCCCTCCCTGTCCAGCCCAGCCCTTGTTTCTTAGTACCAGGCCTCACTCATGTCTAAATCCTGGCTTTGTGCAACAATGACCATGTTAGCTGACACAGTACTGGCTGTGTGATCTGTGCTGACAGCAACCCCCACCTCTATGTCCACTCCCACTCCACCTACTCATACCACCTCTGCCCAGCTCACTGACAACAGACACATCCGTTTGTAGAGCTATGGGTTGGGTATAGTTTGTGCATGGTGACAGGGGTGATGTGGTTCATGAAGCTCTGGTGCCTGGATAGAGGCTTAATGGTCTGTTTTGGCTAATTAAGCTACTATAACATCATACTGGCTACTTATTGTCTAGCGTACATTGTAGATTAATGGATTTGATGATGGAAATTACACATTGAGGTTGCCAAACTTCACAAACAAATAAGATGAACAAAGTTGTGATTTGTCTAGCCTTAACAGGTGCAACAAAACAAACAGCAGAGAGGGAGATGTCAATCGAGTACTTAGTCCAGAGAAGACTAGACGTCAGGCAAAACAACTGTGCAAATTAGACTATCCTCCCAAGAAAAATAACACAATAGGGCGTAATGTCACTTGAAAAGGACAATTACATTACAAGTGACAGATACCATCTAGTGGTCAGAATAATTAAGAACAAGAGCTGTGTTGCAGTCTGGATTAAGCCTATTTATGTTGAAAAATTTCCAAATTTGAAGGAGGAGCTCTGGATAAAGGCATTAACCCAAGACCACTGTTTGTTTTCTGTTTCCATCCATGTCCCCTATCTTTAACCCAGCTGTATTATAGCCATGATAACAAAGGTCTCATCTTTAACCCATATCATGTTTCTCTAATTTTAACAAAGCAATCATTTAAAATATTGATGAGCTTTCGCATCATAAAGCATAATTCTTTTTAACAGTAATGTGGAACATTTTTGGAAAGCACCAACAAAATATGCTGGCCTACTGATTAATGGCCAATGGCCAATATGTGACACTCATCTGCAGTCATGTGTTGTATTTGATTAACTTTGGAGGACTTGTTGGTGCAGGTGTGCTGTGGGTGTGCAGTAGTTCACTTCACTGTGAATAATTAATGAGCCTATTGTGGCTTAATCAAACCATTTTTATTTAACACAGTCAGTAACTTGGCTCCATCCTACTTCAGCCTGAGATGGAATCAGTCAGAATAACTGCAAGCACCTGCATAAGTTCAACATTGATTATGTTTTAGCTTACTGATTATTTTGTTAATTTGATATTCAATTTAATACCTTTTGTTGCACTGAATTAGATGTTGGAGAATTTTAACATGAGTCAGTTGTACTTTTCATAAATATTGAGACATATTTCTTTCTGTTAATAATCATGTATAGGCTGAAGTTACATACAAATAGTATTGACAGAACTGTGTCTAATGCTGTTTGGGTTTTACTTTACATTGCCAATTAAACTCCTTTCATCCAGCTGAATTAAGTAATTCTTCATCATTTCACCTCATTGAGCATGAGGTTAATCTTGCTTTGTTCACATTTGTGCCACCTTTAAAGTTTGCTCTTGGTGTGACTGGAAACAGTACAGGTTTGGTCTTTTCGTGCAGAGGATTGTCATGTTGGCCACCATCTACTCTGCTGTAGTACCCCTAAGGAAGATACTGAATACAGCTCACTTAGTGACTACTGACTTATTGTGAAGGGAAAATACGATTTACCACAGGAATCAACAAGGTGTCCTATTACAACATTATTTTGGGGTTATGGTTTGTAGTTGGCAGTTGATATGACTATTGCTCTATGTCTGGTATGGTTAAATGTGCTCATATTTACTTCAACTGTGCAGCCCGAAGGATATGCTACAAATCATCTGTAAATACAGGGAAGGAAACAAACAGAAACATGCACAAATAAAGACAGATACACACTGACATACAGAAATGCAGACAGGAATACAAATGTACACACAGGGTCACACACACACACACACACACACACACACACACACACACACACACACACACACACACCAACCATTCATCACACAACAGCAGCTGTGTCCCTGAAAGGAGGCGTCACACTTTCTCTAAAATGAGATCCAAGGCCTGCTGTTCCTATTTTCAGACATTTAGGATAAAAATAGCAACATCATCACTTATTAGAAGGTTCATCCAAGCATTTAAAAACCATGAGGATTTGATCGTTGCCCACTTTCTGGTTTATTTTGGCTTCCAGGTTTGAAGATGGATCACCCTGCTGGAAATTACTAATCTAAAACACCAGCAAAACCCAGAAAAATTAGAAATGATCTGACCAAATCTGAGTTCTCCCGTGGCTACCCAGAGCTTCGGGATAGCTATAATGCTAACCTATGGGGGCAAACATTTTAACTGTACTGAACCTCTAAGCACACTCAGAAAATCATTCTAAGACCTGTGGAACATTTGTTGGGTCCTTACAAGACACCACTGTGCACATTGAACTCATATTGTGCAGCGAAACAGCATAAACTTTGTGTTTTTGCACACTCACCTCAGATACATCTGGAAAAGCTATTACTAGCTGATTGTTCAGCATTTGCTTTGTTTAGATAATTTTCAATTGCATTTTTTGCTTCCCCCAACACTGAGTGATCCTCAGAAAGAAGTCGTAGGGTTAAAATGGCCAGAATACTCCTTTAAACAATACTTTTTTTCTTCATACACAATTATATTGCAAAATATGTAAAATTAGTAAGTAAAAAAAAAAAACAACCTCAAATAACTTAAAATAAGTATATCAGTTTTATTTATTAGTTTTAGAAAAGTCTCAAAAATTTGATCAGCTTTTTGAAATAATGAAAGTCACCCACTATCAGAGTTATATTAATATAGTGTCTGTCATTTCTGTTGTAGTAAATTTAACACTGATTATAATGAATCTCATGGAAACAACACATTTGGGTTTGTATGTGCAGACATGCTGCAGACATCTGAGAGACAGACAGAGAAACATTTGGTAGTCTCACAACTCAGACAGTCTACTATTTCACAAACTTTGTCCTTCTTCTCCTCCCTCCTTTATAGCACTCATACAGCCCCGCCTCTTGCTGCCCTAATATGGGGGCATCTCTCTGACCTGTGGCCAATCAGGCAGCTGGATGCATCCCTCCTAGAGATGCCATGGGCCTGGGCCAGGCCTGAGGTTTCAGTGAGGGGAGCAACAAGCTGACTGGTGACAAGGGGCAAAAACTATAGACAGAGAGGGGGAAAAGATAAAGAACACCAACAAGTGACAAAGAGCAGCTGAGAACAGAGAGGAAGTGTATGATAGAGAGAAGTAGTCATAATTAGATAAGAAAAGAGAGAGACGCTGAGATTGAAGCTTTGTGGTTGTAGTTGGGTCTGTCACCTCTGAACTTCTGAAGGGAGACACACTGAGGCTGAGAATTAAGGTAGGCTGGATGGATGAGGTTTCATAAAGTCTGCTGATACCTGAAGGTTCTATAGTGTTGCTCCTGGAGCAACATTTTTGTGGCTGGTTTGTGCAGAGAGGAAAGCAGGTGTCAGATATTACAGCTGAAGGTACTAACAGCTCTTTTTCTGCAGTAGCAGAAGCATTAGTGCATTTTCAGCAGTTCCTCGTTATCATTATTTTGTGTCTGTGTAATTAAGTTTTAATCAGACTGAGAACTTGTTTTATTTTCTGAAATATTGCTTTTAACATTTGGCAGCTCGGGAGCTACTGAGAGCTGTGCAGAATAGTTTATGCAGCAGTCTACAGAGTCCACATTGCTGACTTTGGAGAACATAACAATAGCACGCTGTTTAAATGCAAAGATAGTTTCAGTAAGACAGTTGCTACTTGTGTTTATTCCAACATGCCAGTTGCTGGTTACAAACAGTTGAGTATTCATGCAAGTTTATTATAAATTTACAGCTTGGTATGTCACTATGGCTCCAACTTTATAAGAGTGTTTTGTAATGAGACCTGGCTTACTTGAAAATCATTTGTAACATTTATTCAAACCTTTAAGAATGCCAAACAGGTGGATTTTCCAAAACTAAACAACACCTTGGGGACCAAAAAGTTTATAGATTAACACATAGAAACAGAGTTACAGAAAACAATAACTTTTTTTTTTTTTAAATCATTCTTAATCCTATTATATAACACGTCAATTGAGTTTTCTACAAACTCAACAAAATGAGTACAGGACCTAGTTTTTCCTATGATTAATTTTCTATAAGACAAGGTATTTTTGTAAAAGCTTCTCTAGTAATGAAACACTTCATGCTGCAGAGCTGTCAGAATGGTTGTAGCAGTACAGCCATTTCAAATAGCCCCTGTCGTAATGTTACACAGCAACAACAGCTGCAGCGTGATGGTCACAGGATCTGTTGGCCCCCCAGTTCCAGCTCCACTGGAGAGCTCACCCACCAGCCTGGTATGTTGGCCCCCAGTTTGGGTACAGAGGCTGCTAGATCCACAATATGCCAGCTCTCTGACAGAGAGAGCACATTTGTGGCATTGACTTACATAATGGATTGCATAATTTCCAAGCAAATATTTGTGCTTAATTATATCTGAATTTTTAATTTCATAGAAATACTAAGATTTTCTGATGTTTGACAGGAACCTCTGCTCAGGAATATTGCTGATTGGGTGTTTTTCTTGGCTTTGTTAGCACCATAAATTCTCATTTGGGTGCTTGAATCAGATTTATTAACCAGTTTAGGTTGTGGTGGTTCCAACAGAACATATTTGGACTTTATTACTGTTTTCAGCTCTCAACTTAAAGTGAGGAGCCCAGAAGACACAAACAAGCTTTGCATCATTTTGTGAACATGTGATATCAGATTCAGTCTTTTGCAATATCATTCAACAGCCAGTCATGCCTAGTGATTGTATAATGCATAAAATATCATTGCTTCTCTGAGATTACATAAAGAAACTTGGGTCAAAGGCCAGACATTCCCTTACCAATTATTACCTCTTATTAATTGTGTGACTTAAGTATATGTACAGAGGTTTTTCAGCCGATTTCATTGCTTTACTTTTTGCAAACATTTGTGTCAAACTGTAGTGTTTGTAATATTTTATTGTGGGCTCTCTAAGAAATCATAATTGCTGTTAATTTGAGATAACGTGGAACATGTGGTGTGTGTGTGTGTGCGCGTGCGTGCGTGTGTGTGTGTTTATGAGTAAATGACGGCAAAAATGAAATGATTGATGATGATAACAGTTTCCTGGCGACAGACTTTGGGTGGTGGTGGTTACCCTTGTGGGTGGGGTTAATTTTAGACCAGGAAGTAGGGTCAAGAGTCGATTGGGCAGCTTGGGAGGGAGACCTCATGAGGAAACACCGTTTGACGTATGTAAAAGGGTGAACTTCCCTCAGCATACACAAAGAGCCAGGAGGATTTTTCAGGAAGGAAGACTCATGTAAACCAATGACTTGGAGTACATGTAATTTTTATCCTCAGATGACCAGAGCTGTTTGTGTCTCTCAACATGGGTCAAATCTGTCAAAAATATCACTGTTTCCTGTTTACATGGAGACACTTCCTGTCCTGAGGCTTACGCCTGCGGGTGTGTCTTGTTTTGTTCATCTGATGTCTCAAATGGGTAGGAGACATGCTGGGATCTATCTCACTAATCTTGAATTGTTTGGACATTATGCCATTTGTGATATCTTTTATCTAAATGACTCACAGCAACACTGTTTCCTAAATTTTCAGCTTGGACAGCCCCAGTGGGAGTTAAAGCATTGGCACTGTTGGCGCTCTGTTGTAGCCATGGGATTTTTCTTCCTTTTACTCCCAAAATGGTGTAGCAGTTGTAATGCGTGGCCACTGTTTCATCATGGAAGATAGAGTCTGTTATTACTTTGCTAACAGCAGCTAAATCAGAAAAAGTAATATCATGTTGTTGTGTCTTGTCCTGATCACAGTGGCCTAAAGTCTTAAAGTTATTTTTTGTGGAAATTACACAACATTTTTGCCCATCATGATATGCTAAAATGGTTAAATGTCAGTCAAGTGTGATACTGGTATAAACCGCAGCTGGAGACCTGATGAAAGACACCAGAGGATTAAAAACAGAAAAGTCAATGTATGGCTGAGATATCCTGTATGTTTCTTGTTAATTTCTCCAAAAACACTTAAACCCTACATTTATCATATTGCAACCAATCAAGCTCTTGTGACTGGAAATGCCCTGGTCTGGTCTTAAACTTTCTACAAACAATGTCCTTATTCTTCAATGTGTATACTATTGCAATTACTAATATAATACTCCTATTAAAAACTGTTTAGGTATTTCCATTTACTATCAATGTATTTTGGTGTGGTGACATAGGCTTTATGGCTCTGTATGTGTCAGAGAAACTTTCTGCATGACTTCATACCACTACAGGAAAGTGGTGCACTATGTTTTCTGTAATTTGGGTGATCTGACCCTTTGACTGAGCTAGCTGTAGCTTGACGTTCATTTTCTATATTTGGCTGTTTATCTGACTGCTCTCCCTGATACCATCCATTACTTTTCATACTTAGTGTACACTGCCAAGACAGGTTTAGGATTTATTTATGTCAGAGACAATTCTCGTGTTTCAGAGGCTGAGTCTTATGTAGTGTTTCATTTGAGGTTGCTATGGAGACATTGTGACGATGACATTAAGATTACAATATGATAGTTCTTCGTTTACAGTATTTGAAAGAGAAAAAGACATCCAGCCCAGTCTGCACTATTGATCAAAGCGCATAAACTCACTTCCGCACTCAAAAACTTTTCTCTATTGCATTTATTTATCTCAGATTAGATGTTTGTAATGCATGTAAATTCACATAAATTATGTTTGTTTAAAGTTTACTGCAGTATTCATTAGAATCAATGCATACACAGAGTCAGTGTACAAAGATGCTTGTGTATCACTTATATAGGTTACATGTATCCATGCATGATTTTTGCACTGCTCTGTGTGATAGTGATTCCTAAATTACAATTAGTTTTTTGTTGTTTGTTGGATTATTTAGAGGCTGTTCAGTGTCTGGAAAACAAACAGTTTCCCTCCTCTAGTCTTGTGATTGTCCTAAAATTAGATCCAATAAGGTTTGTGTTATGCAGTCAGCCTGCCACCAATTGTGAAAAAGTGTTGTGGTATTTCCTCTGCGTGTGTGTCTGTGTGTGTTTGCATGTGCTCTTATATAAGTACGTGAGGAGAAAACTTATTTTTGTCTATATCTGGCCTCTGTTGATAATACCTCCCTCCACAAATAAATCACAAACTCACATCTTCAGCTGTCTCTCATGTGCTGCATCACTGCGGCACTGTGTCAAAGAAATGTTATCAGAGTTTTAAAGGGCATATGGGTGGTTGTTTTCTTTAGGTGGACACCTGCTCAAGTCTTGCCATTACCAAGCCAACTATAACATCATTATCTTGTCCATCTCTAATAGGCTTACTGTAGCCTCTCAAGAGGATTAGCGCTGCAGGGACAGTTTCACAAGGCGGCTGCATGAAATCAGCACAGGACTGTGCAGAGCAACAAAAACTATCGGCTCACATCACACCATCACATTCCCTCACAGATATCTGGAGCTAGATAATGTCCTCCCCAGAAAAAGACATTGGTTGTTTAGTCACTTACATCGAGATTGAATTATGTCAAATTAGCATCATTTAGCATCATTTTTTTATACTGCCACATGAAAAGGCATAGATTTGTGTGTGCAATGTGTGTGACCTTGCAACTTCAATGTCCTGAAGACTTGTGTCAGTCCTCAACAAAGCCACCCCTCATAATTTACATTCAGTGCCAAAGTTCAGTGCCAACTGGTTAGTAGTGTGTCCACTGCATGCAGCTTTAGCAAGAGAAAAGCTACATGCTTTACACTAAGGTTTCGTCCCATCAAAGACCTGCAATCATCATTTGCCTTTTCATTAACTGTAATCACAAATATTCCTTTACCTTAATCAAATGTGTTGCTAATGTCAGGGATATTGTTTGCATTTGTGTCCATCTGACCAAAGGGGAAGCTGGAACAAAACTTCACAAAGGATTCAACAAGGAAACCAAGACTTAAAATGATAAGTCGATGGGTAACAGGTGACAAGATACAATTGCAAATTGGGAGTTTACTGCCTGGGCATCTCACATTTAAGTGGTGGGATAGTAACAAAAGAGAGAATTCTATACTAAACAGATTAACTTCAAGATATCTTGATTTGACTGATTTCAATGGCTCAAGCTTCACATTAGCTAAACTTTTAAATACATTTTGGCACATTTTTGGATGATTGTGGCCCCCATAAACTTTTTTCTGGTCAGCATGAACAGGAAAAATCATTACAGTGAGTAAAACGTGTTTCAATGTTTATAATGGCACACAGTTTATGAGAGACTTGAACTTGCTCTTTAATCATAGTCATTTTCCCATAACTAGTGATTTACACTGTTTGCCATGGACAGATTTCAGCTGGACTTGTGCTACCCAGAAATCCACATTAAGACAGAAATGCCACAGCAGTTCAGCACCTTTGTATTTAAATGCCCTTAATTCTTTCACAGAGTGATTACGTGTAAAACTGACAAAGGAGCTTTGTGCATTAAGCTCTGTACTAAAGTTGAAAGGTGCTGTCACACTATCTTTTCCACTCTGACCTCAGTAACCCATCCACATTATCCAATGTGCTCAAGATGAATGAATCAAAGACTGCAGAGTGGCTGAGCACCACAATGATCTTTAGCTCTCTGGTTTGTTCTTTAATCTCAACATGAGAGCAGTCAGGCAACCAACACTAAGACTCCTTGGCTGCATATAGCTGGATGCCCTTTGCTTGGTACATTAATAAGAATTTAAAGATTTCACTAGCTGGATAGTTTTTAGAATGAATGTTAATTCTGTTTTATTAACATCATTAGTCGAAAATAATGTTTAAAAATGTTTTAAATGACAACAAGCAAACTAGTGTTGTTCATTTTAGCCTCCTGGATATTTTTACTCAGCTATGTGGTACAAAGCATTTTAATCAGATTTTAGGTCTGTGTGTGTTCATCAACCAATGAGATCACATAGATTTCAGACTGGATGTGTGAGCCTTTTTATCTTTGATGCTGATCTATGCTACATCAGTCATAAAAACAACAAAACTTCACAACCTGAGAACATACTTTTTTCCATTATTATTATTGTTATTTTTCTTCTGAGATGAAATCTACTTTTTACAAGCCTGTCAGAGTTTTTTGTGTCATGACTGCCGTATTTCAATAAGCCTGAGCCAACACCTAAATGGTGGAACAAATGTGATTTTTCTTAAACTAAATTGAAATATTTATAATTGCTCACAGTAAGGAGACTATGTGTTTGACAAACATTAAAGTTATCGTCACATCATCTCCCCACTTCAGTACTATACCTACATACAGTATACAGAAGGTTGAAGTTCCTTTGCTGATTGGGGCACTCACCAGGCATTTGGGGGCTGCAGATGTGAGATTGATCTATATTAAGACTGGGCTGCAAGGCATTTCAAATCTTCTCCTCCTCCTCTAACCATACCTCCATTCCTTCTCTCCGTCCAGGGAGTGCCACCTCCTCCACCTGCTGCTGTCTGTCTGTCACACAGAGCTGCAGTTTAAAGCTGCTGTCAGGTGCAAACCTTAACAAGTTGAATTGACAATCATCTTTTTACTTAAACTGAAAGGCACTGATATGTGACTATAGTCTATGAGTTTTAATTTTTGTGTTTTCACCTGAAAATGACCACTTTGATGATCAAAAAAACTTTTTTTGGCTGCTAAATGTTTAAATGACAGCAATGTCATTCTGCACTTTACTCTCACTGATGTGTGTGCTTTAGGTTAATGAAACACTGCAGTGATGACTGCTCATGTGTAGACTGCCTCTTACATGCCATTAGTGCAGCAATGTAGTGGTTGCACCTGTTGCTGTTGCTGTACCTGACACAATGTCAGTCAGTCAGCACAGAGATAATAGTTAGCAAGCCTCTCTCTCAACACAGCCAGCTGAATATCTCTGTTTGCCAAATTTGTTACCAAAAGTTTGTCAGTTGGTATTTCTAAATATATGAGGCATGCTTTTTAGGTATCTACTCTTTTAGAAATGCACCAGAATCATATTTGTTTCCATTGTATAACACAAGTACCATCATTTATGTTGCTTTTTAGTTGGCAGATGCGTGATTCTGGATGCAATGTCCATAGAATAAAAACATTTGGTCCTGGTTTTGCTCAATGTTCAAAAGATTGTTATATTGTTGTTTGTCTAAGTGCAGCATTGTCATTAAACATTAACAGAGTACATACATCCACCAATACATGATAGTCTCAACATGTAGGAGTAGTAGTGATAGTAGTAGTAGTAGTGATCTATCAGGGGCTCACAGACAATTTTGATGTCTTTGTTCTTATTACTTTAGAGCTCATTGCTTCATTTTGAAAATGGTTGATCACTCAAAAATGTTTCTATTCCAGGAGTGGTTGTCCCTGTTCTCCTGTGGCTGACACAGTGATGGCTGGGAAGCAATGAATGTGTGTTATGTATTCCTGTGACCTGCTAGATATCAGATACTTCTAACCCACCCAAACAGGCCTAACATCCCCGCTGACACTCTACACGTCCTGCAAAAACACACAAACACACACAGATGGGCTTTATCCTTTGCACATACACAAATATACACACGCACACACATACTAGCTAAGGCAGTTAAAGCACTGATCACATGAATGCAGGACTGTGTGGAATGAGATGGCTGGGGGCCACAGTGACAGAAGGCCAAGTGATTTCCAAACGTTAAGAGCTATGCTGTTGATACACTGAGGCTATATTCTCCGGTTAAAGCATTGACTATTCTAATCGACTCTAAGAAATATGAGTCCTTTAGATGAGGGCAAGACACCAACCAGGTGCTAGGAGTTACTGTTTTCTTTAATTTTCAACTCACAGAGGAACTGATGGAAGTTTTGAAATCTTTAAAACTATTTGTACAGAACTATAATGCAGTTTCCACTGATTTTTGGTCTATAACTCATCCTACAGCTTTGAGAAAACATACAAATCATACATCAAAATGAGCAACTCCATCAGGAATGGTCTGCTATGATGTTTGATGTTCAAATTCCAATTTTTCCCAAAGTCATTTCCAAAAAAATGGGAAAATGAAAAGGAACAGGAAATGGATGGGAATTGCTCTGTACCAAAAATCCCCATAATGAGTCAGTGGCGCCCGGGATGAAAAGGTCCATAAAACCACACAAAAACTTTGTAATTTTCCTTCATACTGCTCATCTGCTGCAATCCAAGTGTCCTGAAGTGGTAACATCCAGGATTTACTCGAAACAACGTCATTTGGTATATTTTTATAACCTAATAGTCACTAATGCTACTTTTGCTTGGAGATACGCTCACGCATGGACGAGCTACAGAAGCTGCGCCAGACAAGATCAACTAAATCTCGTGACAGATACACACCGGTATTTACTTCCTGCTGTGAAGTGTGAAGTGCAGGTAGATCCCTCTTGTGTTTGTGTGTCACTTGGTCGCTCACAGCAGGATGTAAATACCAGTGTGTATCTGTCATGAGTTCTTGTTGATCTTGTCTGGCGCAAATTCCGTAGTTCGTACATGCCTGAGCTTGCCTCCAAAACTAATGTAAATGTTCGTTTTACAGTCAGTGCTACAAATCCTCAGCTCCATTGTTTCCCGCTAGCAACATTTATGCCTTTATTGCTCACGTTAAGTATCTTTGGTGATTGAGAATCAAACAACTGGCAGCCAGAAAACCCCAAAATATCTGAGTAGACATTCTTCTAAGTATCAGACAGGGAGCTATTTAATCTGGTGAAAATTAAGTCTAATTAAACCTGCTTTGCTGTTTATTTGGTTGTACTATTTACAATACAACTGCACTCAAATCAGTATGAGATAATTATTTTTCTTAATATGGCTGGTGGTTACTAACTAACTGAAGACTTAAGAAAGGTAAAGTGAGAACCTGTTATTACAATGCAACAGCAGATAAGGAAAATGTTTAATTGTTCCATTCAATATTTTATTCATTTATTTATCCATTCAGACCATTTTGTTAAAGTAGTCTTAGAGGATGTGTGGGGTCCTAATCCCATCACTGTTACTACTACCGTTACTACTAACGTACAAGCAGAAACTTTTGGTTTGGTGTCAGGGTAGGGTAGCAAGCACTGGCAGATGGTTTGAGCTTGGGTAGCTGGTGCAGAGGCATGTCAGGGAACATGGAAAGAATCTCAAGACCGCCATCCCAGAAGTCTCAGACTGACGGCCGTGTTACTTTATCAGACACTGCTTATGCACAAGCATGACATGAACATCTGATGTTTTGCTTTCTTAAGAACGCTACTGGAGCTAATCTACTGTTAAGGGTAGTCCTGTCATTGACTGCATACCAATTGTAGTTTATGTAATAAATGCAACTTGTCCACTGAGACTACATTTATTGAAATTGTTATTTATTTAAAACATATAATAAATTAGTTTTTATTATCACACTGTACTACTAAAATTTCGTTTTTGTTTTTTTGATTTTGTTCTATCAATGCTGGGTAAAGGAAAAACTAATTAGCCGCTTTATGTTTAATTTTGTGAGATAAAGTGAGCAGAGCTTAATTATCTATATTATGCATATGCATTTTTTCTTGTGAAAGAAGTGCACGTCTTTTTTGAGCCAGTTTTTTTTAATTTATTCTGTAAAATCCTTTGGTCAACAGTGACTGTTTAAAAAGTGTTTAACAAATAAAACTGGATTGGATTGCAATGGACTGCACTGGATTGGATATGTACAATAAGCATAAAGTCATTGTACTGTAATAAGTAAAATAACCTGTTATTTTTTCTGGTACAGACTCTGACAGAGACCAAGAGGACGGCCATGTTTTCAACCAGACCAGAGATCCAGCCGTAAGTAAACACATAGATCTCCTCTGCTGATACCTGAATGTGGGAAACTAAAATTATCCAATCAGAATACATAAATAAAGTTAATGCTACTGCTCATATTTCTTTAGGGAAAGTAAAAATGAGAAATAATAATACCAAAATGAACAGGTTAAATGTTAAACATAAAAGATTTAAATTCTTAAATGATCACTGAGAACAACTCATGTTATATTTCCATGTTCTCATTCCTTAAAAGCATCACCTGTCCTTCACTTCATCAGTGAATACCAGCCAGCTCTTAAACTCAGAGGGGCAATTTGTTTATGTGATTTTGGTTTGATGACTGAAATATGTGCTAACAGATGTTTGTTGTCCTGCAAAACTGGGGCCTATTAACTTCACTGAGTGTCTAAAAGTGCTCTAATCTAACATGCTTAACTGAAATCCATTATTACATTTTATTTTTTTAAAGAAGAAAGAATATATGTGGTTATCATAAATATCACAAAAGGAAGGATGTTTATAGGAATTCAGTTCAGAGTCTGCATAGGAAACTGGTAGCTGGTTCAAGTGTCAGCGGTCATAGCAACCTGACAATACTGGGTAGTGCTATAACAGGATGTTTTTAAAAGATTAAATATGCTAGCGTTTATGAAGTAAGAGGAGGAAGGGGATATTGGGAAACTAGGACATGTCAAGTTTCCTCCAGAAGGGAAATAGAAAGAAAAATAACCTGAGTTCTTCTTCACTTCAGTTTCAGGATTCAGTTCAACTAAATTAACTTTTAGCAGACTGGGGAATAAATCACATTTATTACAGATCAAAACAGCACTCCACAGCAAATTGTGCTTAACATTAAAGACAACATGATAATAGCAATATTAAAAGTGCTGGATGACCTCTATTCAAATTAAATGTTTATTGCACATTTGCACCTCCAGCAGACTGCACCCAAAACACCTCTGTATTTTGCATTAATGCAGTGACTATTTGCTGTGTTAAGATAAAGTGGAGTAATGGCAACCTGAGCAGTGAAACACTTTCTTTTTTATTCTTTTTCAAACTTTATTGAGTAAATGACACATTTACTTTGGTCTGTGCTGGTGCTCTAGTACAGCATCTAGTGGCTAAATGTCATGTGTTACAGCTGTACATACAATTAGATTTCTTCTAGTGAGTACCTTCACTGAAGCAGTGGAAGCTTAAGAATCAAAAATATCAGTGGTTATTTTAAAAAGATTCACAACGCATTTTACATAATGGTCCTCATGGTCTTCAAACATTTCCATTTGAGCCACCTACAGGCTGTAGTTCAGTATAAAGGTAAAATCCAATTCAAACACAACGGACAAGAGGCTGCGGTTGCATGAACCATTTCAATGAGACTCAACACTATCTTTTACTCTGTACAGGTAAAAGATAAGAGGCGGTCACCGCCCTCTAATCGATCCCCCTCCGCCACACAACACAACCCTCACCACAGCGGCTCCACAGACGAACAGGAAACCCCAGAGAGAGTGGTGAGATACTAATACATACATGCTGACATACACAAACACAAAACTATCTGCATCAACACACACAAACAAGAAACACACTTTTAAATACAAACATCTCTGGGGATGTTTTGTCTCAATAAAGGTGTTTAGAAATACACTATTGATGCACCTGAGTCCTGTGAAGCACAAGAAACATTAACATGCCAAAAATAAACATTGTTGCAGAGATCACATTTAGTCTTGTTCATGCGTATTACGTTTTATTGTTTATTATTTTCCTTTTTAGTCGTGTTAGTGGCTTGGCAATGTGTTTTTGTTGTCACACCACTTTCAACTTGACTTTCGTGAGTTTTTGTTTAGATATTTATGTCTTTTTCAGCTGTTTTTAGGGAAAAAGTTATAAAAGACCCTGCACAGCATCAAATGCATGCTCTATAACCACTGGATGTGGCAATAAGCAACTGTTTGCTAACAAGTTAACAAGTTATGTTGTGTTCACTACTTTTTGACAAAAAAAGATGCATGTGATTGTCTAGACTATTACAGATAAATGACAAGATGTGTAGTAAACAGTTGATAATTGAGATAGATAAATGCATTGATATTACTGCTCTGAACAACATAAAATAAAAGTACAAAAGAGGAACTTGATTGAGGAACAAAGACTGCAGCAACATCACAGGTCCTTATGACAATGATCCATATGTACATAGTGTAATTTACTGTACCTGGACTGAGGAGAGTACTACTGTGCTGCATATGCACACAAAAAAAATACACAAAATAAAATGAACTACACCTTTATTCAGATATTTAGAGAGTGGAGTTCAGCGCTGTGATTGACCTCCTGACCCCAGCAGCCAACAGACCCATACAAACTATTACAATAGCCCAGTCCCAATCTGCTGAGGTCACTGTCCACCACATAAACAACCTTTCATTTCTCCTAGCTCAGCAAAGATGCTAGTCATGGCCTTTTTATGCTGCAGTTGGTGGCTGCTGGCTGCAAGTTTGACAACAAAAAGCATCTCAATGTGACAGATCAGAAACTAGCTGCAGCTGTCAGGCACATAGAGAAGCTGTAAACACTCTGACCCACATTCACAGACCAAAAAGTTGCACGTTAGCGCTTCAAGAGTTTTTGTGAAGACGAGCGGTGCTGCTGCTGCATATCACAAAACAGTGCAATCTGCTAGTTACAAGTTGATCAGGAACAAGACTATGGTTACACCAAATACTACAATGAACTGTGTTTTTTATAGCTATACACATATAGTGTATTTTAAAATGTGTCACCATAGTTAGATGATCAGATTTAAGGAGTCTCTGTAGTATATAAATGTCAAATTAACAGGGCAAAAATTATAAAGGACATGTGGGGAGCTAACAGAAAGTCACATTTTTATTAGTATAGCAGTTGTATTGATATCAGCTGCAATAATAAATACAAATTGACTTTACAAAACAAAAGAGAAAAGAGAAGATCACATTAAAATATTAAATCAAACAATCAGAAGTAAAATCATAAACAGTTATATGTTACACGAACACTATGTAAGAGCAAAGAAATGGCAGTGGAGTACAATAATATGTTTCAGAGAAAAGCAATAAACGATAAGAAATTATTATTACGTAATTATACCCTTCAACCAGAACATTTTTAGCAAATAGATGATAAAAGTAATCATTGGGTTAATTTCTGCTCTTTGGGCTTCATGAGATCTACTTGTGCTGTGGAATATATTACCCTGTTTTTCCTGTGTTATCTGCAGGTGCAGAAGGAGAAGCTCCATGCAGAGCTGAAACAGGTGCTAAGCCAGAAGAGAAGTCATCTGAGAGAGTCGACTTGCCAACTGGCCCAACCTGAGATGGACTCAGAGACTACAGATGAACAGACAGTAAGCAGGAGTCTTATTAACTCATTTAATCTTTATAATGAAAAGTTTGAGCCCATAACTGGCCCAAAGGTCAGCTCTTACAAGAAGTAATGAATAAATTAGTGTATGAAATAGATGAAGATCCACACTTGATCTAAAAGTCACTTCATGGTTTATGAGGTACACAATTCACTTTTTTTTCCTTTGAGTGGAGACTGTTTTTCATTCACTGGAAAAGCTAGCTGTAGTCCAGGAATTGAGAGACTTTTTCTTCATGACAGCTTAATGGATGAAATGGCTTTAGCAGCAAAGTGTGAATGTGATAATAGTAGTACAGTATATTTTTACTTAAGTTACAAAACAGTGGTAAATCCAATATTTATTTAAAACTAAAAATTTAATCTAACCAGTAAAGAAAAATGACAAAAAGATGTGGTATCGACAGAAACTGTTATTTTCCTGTTGTGTTCCTGTTGCTATTTTGGAGCTTTGTGATGCAGAATAATCAGACAAAGGAATTTCTACATGAAAGATCGTGCCTTTATAGCTTAACTCTATCATTAGAGCCTGAGGTCAAACTAACTATGACAAATCGTGACAGACAAAAATAAAACAGCAATAAAATGTTTATCCTGGGGCACATTCTGTTCCTGTGCACTAAAGGAGATATTTAAAATTATTTTTAACATACAAGTGTTTGTGATGTCTATGTGCCAGAGTGGGGAGGACGCCTCTGTCCCTGTGGAAATCTTGGTGGAAACTGAGGCAGAGGCTGGAGCCAGTGGCTACAGTGTGACTGGTGGAGGAGAGCGAGGGATCTTTGTCAAGGATGTGCTCAAAGACTCTCCAGCTGCTAAGCATCTCAGTCTACAGCAAGGTACCTGCAGTGTCATCTATCCTTTTAGGGAGCATTTTTAGCAAACACGCTTTTCACAAAGTGCTTTTAAATAAACATAATTCCAACACGGAGAAAGAAAACATATAAACTGCAAACTCAGAGACAGATTTCAAGGACACACACCAAATTCAACACCCAGAAGAGAAAAAGCTGACTTTTGACTCAATGGTTACAGTAATTTTAGGTAATGGTTAAGGTAAAGGTTAGGTGTAAGCAAGCAGTTGTCATGGTTACGGTAGGTCTCCAGGAAATTCATAAAAGTCTAGTTTATTCAAACAACATTTTAAAAGTAAATGTTTTTGTTATTTGTAATAGCAGTTATATAAATAACAATGAACTGTACATTTTCACATTGATAGCAATTACCCTGATTTAAATTACATTCCATTAACCTTTTAAGTAGCCTTGCATTTATTGTAGTGTTGCAGTTCCTCATTGTGGCCACAGGTGGGCAGTAAGTTGCCCACAATTCTACATAATAGCATGACCACTACTAATATTTACTGTAATAATTACATCAGTGACACAATTTTATTTTAGCATTTTTTACTTAGAAAACTTTACTGAGATTAAAAGAGTCAGGCAGCAGCACAACATTTTAGGTATACAACATAAAAAACAAGAAATACAGACAAACATCTAGTGTTGAGCTTGCAGGAGCTGTGAAACTGCTCTGGGCTCCTGTAGAAACATTGCAGTGCAACATGGGATTGCAACATTGCAGCATCCATGAAAGAGGACCTGTTCATGCCGTTCATGCTAACAAACTATGGCCCATACTAGATGACAGACATTTTTTTTACATTGTTTGTGTTAAAGAATTACAGATTTATTTTCATAAAAAAATACAAGACAACAAGCTTGTGTTATATTAATTATATAAGATGAGTGATAGGAAGAAAGAGACAAAATAAAATATAACAAAATAATATATAAAAAGAAAGAAAGAAAGAAAGAAAGAAAGAAAGAAAGAAAGAAAGAAAGAAAGAAAGAAAGAAAGAAAGAAAGAAAGAAAGAAAGAAAGGATAATTAGCAAAAGGGGTGGAAGGATGGGGCTAAGGTATTTGTCACTGTATTAATTAATAGTTTAATCATCAGATTGATTTGTTCCCAGACCTCACTTAATATTTCCGTTTGCATCTCGCTTCTCCATCTCTCTTTTATATGTGTTGAATTAATCTGATTCATAGTTTAAAATACTTGATATATCGCATAGATCAGTCTTCTCCTACCTTTACTTAGTTGAAGTTTTGCTAAAATATATCATTGCATTTTACTACCTATACTCATGGCTTCAGTCTTGTCTAAATTTATCCTGAATAATAGCCACATTTGGAATTAATATCTTTCAAGTGGGGGATTGTTGATGCAGGCTCTGTCAGATACAGCAGGATATCGTCAGCATATAGTGATATTTTGTGCTCCTCTCCATTTACTATTATGCCTTTAATTTTAGTGTCTTCCCTAATAAATTGAGCTGGAGGTTCTATACTGATTGTGAATAATAAAGGAGATAATAGACATCCATGTTGTAATGTAAAAGCTTTCAACTTACTGTATATCAATTTACTTTAACAGAAGTCTGTGGATTTGAGTATAGTGTTCATATCCATTTCAAGAAATTGGGGCCAAAATTAAACTTTTCTAGTGTTTTAAGTAGAAATGGCAACGACATGCGGCTGACTACCTTATAAGAATCCGGCGACAATACCATTGCTTCCTGCTTCCTACCTTGCAAGTATGTTATTAAGTTCAGCAGCCTTCAAATATTGTTGGCATAGTACCTCCCATTGATAAATATGGTTTGGTCCGGATCTATGATACTGATCTTGCTCACCCGCTTAGCCAGGATAGCAGTTAAAATGCGGAGATCCCCATTCACTAATGATATGGGTTGGTATGATTGGCACTATGTAGGATTTTTGCTATCCTTATGTATGACCACTATTGATGCATCATTCCAGGAGGGAGCCATAGTACCAGATTCTAAAGCATAATGGTTCACTTTTAATAATAAGGAATATATTAAATCTTTAAAGTTCTTGTAAAACTCATTGACAAAACCATCAGGGCCTGGGCTCTTGTTACTATCAATTTTGAAATGATTTCTTCTATTTCTCTTTCTTGTATGGGTTCATCCAATTCTTCCATCATTGAGTCTGATAATTCAGTTAATTTAATGTCTTGCAGGTAGTTTACTATAGTTCATCATCAGAGCAGGTATCTGTTTTGGTAGAGAGTTTTATAAAATTCAGCAAGTGATTCTCCAATTTTATCCAGCTTCATGAGAAATGTAGATTGGCCCTTTAATTTTTGAACAACATTTGACGGTTGTTGTTTCCTTAGACAAAATGCCAACAACCTACTGTTACTATGCTCATAATATTTCTGTTTTGCGAATCTTTGAAAAGTTTTGTGAAATGTGAAAAGTTACCCTCCACTTTGTTGGATAGGCTGTTGAGGTCCCTTCATATTCTTTTAAGAGGGCTTAAGAGACCATTTGATCAAGAAAAAAATTAATTCAGAGCTAACAAAAGCAGTGAATGTTTTGTCATTCAGGAGGGAGGTGTTCAATCTCCATTGTTTGGACATAGGTCTTTGTCCAAGATCTCATGTCATCAAGAAGGGAGCATGATCTGAAAGTGTGATTGGGAGTATTTCTA
>JANJYP010072970.1:0-15752 GCA_024605115.1 Rastrelliger brachysoma
AAAATATGAAATCTTACAGAGACACAATACAAAATAAACATAATTATGCATTCACATACACACACACAATGAAGCACCATCTCTCTCTCTCTCTCTCTCTCTCTCTCTCTCTCTCTCTCTCTCTCTATATATATATATATATAATATGAGCCATGATGTGATGAAATTGTAATAGATCATTTTGTAGTTTATATTTAGGTTATTTTGGTTGTCGTATATTGTTATTTTTGTTGTTGTTTATCACAATAAGTAGGTCATGGGGATATGTGCGGTAACTTATGAATTGTGGTGGGAGGTTCACAGAGAGAGGGGGTGAGTGACTGGGAGTATTTTTTGTTGACCGCTGTTTTTTGCTTTTGGAATTGCTGTGATTATTTTTCATCATTTATGCATGTTATCATAAGTTGTTCTATTTCTTTAATAAAACTCTTAAACGTATTTTTTTATCTCAGCGGATATTTTTTATACATCGCGTCAGACATCAGCAACACCCTACACTCAGCCTCTCAGCAGCATCTTTGTTTTTTGATAGTCGCTACTATATATATATATATATATATATATATATATACACACACACACACACACACACACACATACATATGCATCACAGAATGACACAGGAAGTATAAATGATAAATTATGGGACTATGAACCCTTCCCATTCAGGGTTTGCATCCTTTGGAGGACTCATTTTAAGACTAGTCATGTCACAACATTGCATGAGGGCCTGTCCCAATTTGAAGGCTCCTCAAAATGCATCCTCCTTTTCCCACGTTGTGGGAAGTTTAGAGGATGCACCGCTACTATCCTAAAATGAGCCTCCTGAGATTGACCAACATGGAATGGGTGGGGGACACTGTGCAAGATAAGTAATTTAGACACTATCCTCTTATCTGTCACCTCCACCCAAGGGGGGAGTTGTGGGTTATACCATTGAAGCTCACTTCAGTGTTCAAAAAACTGCACTTCCTCGACTGCCGCTGGGGTCTGGAATCAGAAGTGAGCAATTCTCCATTCACTCCCATGTTAAAATGCCCAACTTTGCAACTTAAAGAAACATATCTACAGTCTGAAACATTTTTTTCTTTTGGTCTCTAGTTTACTCCTCCATGAACATGCGTTTTAGTGTTATTAAGGCTTAGAATTCGGGGGCATGGTTACATTAAGTGGCAGGACTCAGAGAGCCAGAGTTGGCTCTTTGGTAAGCATCAGCTGGGCTAGGCTAGGCTCTTCCGTCACTCCAACTATGGAACGTACAAACCGGCACACCCACAGAAACCCAAGATGGCATTGTCCACTCACCAATAAGACGATCTTCAATGACTCCCAAACCAATGGGTGGTATTACTATGTCCATATTTTTTACAGTCTACGTCTCCACCAGAGAGTCAAACTCCACCCACACAACATGACCGACATTGAACATCAGTTGTTAAGTCCACTTCCTTCAACCTACTGCCCCAGTGCAAAACAGCAAACAGGAGCGCACTGGCCTTTACAAACCACATTCGCAACAAGCTCCTTTGTCTTTGATAACACTGAGATTCAGATGGTTCTGCTCATATCATGTTATAAAGTTTCCAACCACAGCCTTGTATTTAGTCCTCTCACTCTCACTGGTATATCAAACTACAGAAGAGTCATCAGAGAACTTCTAAAGATGGCACGACTATATGTATTGAAGGGCATTTCCAGTCATAATCAAAGTTTGTTTCATAAATCACGTCACCTATGATCAGTTCATCACATACGATCCACACACCCAACTGCAGCGTGCAGACGTTTATACTGAGTTTTGAAGCAAGTCACGTGACGCCTCTGGCTAAGACTATCCATTAACCAAATATGGTACTAGCTGACCCAGAAATGAACAGTGCTGACGTCGCTGTAAGCACAATTTTGGTTAAAATGATCCTTTTAAAATGATTTTTTAAAATGCATTTCTACAGGATGAAATATGCAAACACAGAACAATTTAAAAATATGTCTAGTGCCCATGTGTCCACTTTTCTCAATTCATGAGATGAACTGATCATGAGATGGATATTGATTATGACTGGAAAAGTGTTTTAAGTCAGAGAAACCTATATCTGCTCTTCTAACATGTAAACAGTAATCATCCACCAGCTCACTCATACAAACATAAGCATTTTGCATGTGGATACAGACATGTTGTATGCACTGTCTCTTTATATAGTTATGTAGTATTTATATTTGCAAGGCATAGATTGATTTATTTTCTTTAAAAGATAAAATGGTATCTAATCAGTTTAAGAAAAAAATGTGATATAATTTGTTTACTTATGGTCTGAGTATTGGAGCATTCCATGTTTTCTCCACAACATTTTACTTCTTGCTTTTCATATTTTTCTGAATTACATTCTTTAGGCATTACATTTATTTTCAATGCAAACATTACAAAAAATCTCTAAATGTATAAGAATATAATACTCATTCTCATTAAGACCTAACTTCAGAACCTAAGAAGACTCATGAGCACAGAGCCATGTTGTGCATTTGCAACCTGTGCATTTTTTGTCTGATAAAGAGCAAAAGTAGCAAGTTACACAATCAGCAACTGAAATGATTGGAGAGCTTTTAAAAACAAATCAACTCCCCCTTTTGTTCCCACAAGTTACTTTCAACAGATTCATCAGAAGATCTTTCTCTACATAACATTCCCTAAATATGTATTTGGTCTTCAAATGCAAAATATTCCCATTTTATTCTATCAATCTTGCCTTCAAATGGGAATGCATGAGGTAAAAAGTCACCTAATGCATTTTGAGTTACATGCAAACTACTTCCAGGTCATCTGTTTGATGAATATTTGGATGAATTGGTGCATAATGTGTCAAAAATTGGGTAAACAGGCTTGTGTGCCTCATTTTCATACTCAAAGGCATTTCAAAAGTGCCAAGTCTCCTTATATTATTTTTTTTCCTTATTTTGCCATCCTGCTGCCCTCTACTGTATGTAATCTCATAAAGCAGAGCTATGATTAAAATAATCTTAAAGAATTGATAACATCTGTTTATTAGTCTCTAATAAATGTTTATTCTTTAGTTTTCACTATTTGTTTGTGGAGAAAAACATTGACAATGTGAAAAAAGCAAAAACATTTTTGAATCATTATTTATTTGGGTCAAATTTAACCCCAAAACAGCCATCTACATATAAAAATGTGTAACAGCTGCACAAAAAACCCATATGTGTGTGTATTCTGGGTCGCTTTGGGAAAAGTCATAAAATTATCAGGCTAAAAATACAAGGTATTCTGGATGTTTTACTATTCTCAAATACAAGAACAGGGCAAATTTGCACTGAACAAAATGTAAGGTTTAATATAATATCACTACATGCATAGAAAAGTTGTATACATCTAAATCAGTGGACATCTGTTTTACTGCAAGTGAAGGACATGCTGACCAGCACCGTCCCTCCACCAGCTGGTGGTCTACACTTACACACCTGTCAAAGATCATGTCCAACATACTAATTAAACACACAGCAACAACAGAGAACATGATAACCACCTATCACTGTGTGTGTGGAGTGGTATGGAGGAATGAGAGGGATATGTTGGGGTATGTATATGTCACTTTCAGGAACAAAAACCAGACTTAAGGGCAGTTGATAGTGGACAATTTGTTTTTGGTTCAGTAGTTAACTGTTTGGTAAGGACTTTAGTTTAGTTTATATGTGTGTGTGTGTGTGTGTGTGTGTGTGTGTGTGTGTGTGTGTGTGTGTGTGTGTGTNTTTAACGGATTTTACTGTCTTGTGGCAGATCTCATTTCATGGACTAATTCATATCTTATCAAGCAGGGCATCATCATAGCACAGCATCATCCACCGTTTTTTCACACTTTACAAGATAAACATTCATACATGCACAATAATGTTAACACCATAGCAGTCAATATAATACCAAACCATGCTATCATTCTACATTTAATCAAAGCTTTAATTTGTCTCTGTCTTGGATATGTTTCTATAACTAGGACTGCTCTGCAGCTTTGCATTTTGGAGCATTGAGTGAAACAGCTGTTCACATGAAACTGAAATAGAATAGAATAGCTTTCATGTCATAACATTTGTCTGCATGTACAGTACGTGTGTGTGTGTGTGTGTGTGTGTGTGTGTGTGTGTGTGTGTGTGTGTGTGTGTGTGTGTGTGTGTGTGTGTGTGTGTGTGTGTGTGTNGTGCTAAAGCATATCAGATGGGCACTCCCTCCTGACAGCCTGAACCCCAGCAATGACAGACCCTCCCAAGCATAGAGCATGACACTAGAGGACAAAGCACCTGTTCCCTACAGGCCTGTGGCACCTCCCCTTCCCCACAGAGAAACACAAACATACACTGACACTTTCACAGCCATGAGGTCATTGGCTCACTCAGGCCAAACCTGTCTGTGCCACCTGCAACCCTCCTAGTCTAAAATAATCACCTGAAACCCTGCCTGCTGCAACACTCCATCTCATCCCACCCACCAGTCCCATGATGCCTCAGCTTTGGTGGGCAAAAAAAACTGCTCCCATAATCACATTCTATATTAGGAGCATCCCCTCGTCTGTAGATCATAAGACTAACAGTGACACTATTGCTCCAACTTCATCTTCTTAGAGGGAGAATTAAGTGGACAGCACCAGACAGCTGGTCTGAGTGTGTAACATATTGAGGTTGTTGTGTGAATGGCATCCACAGATGTTCTTCACTTGTCCTGCATAGCTGGACAGTTAGTGTCTGTTTGCATGAGAGAACTGTTCACAGGGCCAACTGGCTGTCTAAATACTCCTCAGCTCTTCATTAACACATCATCATCCTCATTTGCCCCTCACTGGTCTCCCATATAACCTCATAGTCTCCACATAGTATCTGCTATTGGTCATGTGGAAAAGCAGGGTTCTGCTATCAGCTTTTTAACAGCAGGGAATGTGTTTTATGTGTGTTGTTGAGAAAAGAGTGGAAAGAAAGAAAAAAGGCAAGAAAATGAACAATGACAGAAGGATCTCTCTTCAGAGGAAGTCTGTAGTTGCACTGTTCCCTGAGCCAGTCCACCTGGACCACCCATTCAAGTATCTTCCCTTGTCAGAATCACTTATTACAACATTAAGATGCAATACTTTGTCATGAATATGAAACTAAACTATGACTACATAATTGTTATAATGTGCAAAGTATTTAGTCCCAAACCTACATTACTGCCAAATTAACAGAATATGGGCAGAATTGGAGGCAGATTGACTTGAGTGTGGGGGGCTCCCTAAGGCTCTCTTCTGAAGTGAGATCAGTGCATTGTCTTGTGTCATCAGCAAAGATGAATGATAATTGATTTTCAGAATGTTATATCTCATTAATCACACATATACTTCCAAATGCTTACATATATTAATGTTTTAACTAGCCCACATAATTATATGCATGTTCGATCGACTGATAAAGCCAGATTTTGCAAACATCAAAGCATTTTGTGTGTGTGTGTGTGTGTGTGTGTGTGTGTGTGTGTGTGTGTGTGTGTGTGTGTGTGTGTGTGTGTGTGTGTGTGTGTGTTTTATCCTAATTCTGTTACTCTGCATTTATGTTTGGGAGAGACAAATTTAACAATTTGATGAATTATCTAGCTATGCATCGTGGACCAATTAAATTCATATAAACAGATCAATGAGTCATGTTTCTTGTTATGATTGGGTCTCTGTCATGTCTGTCTTTTGTCTCAAGTCATCCTTCACATCATATCATATCTCGGAATGCACTTAATAAACAAAGTAAGTAACGGAAGATAATGATAGAAGAGATCTACGCTGTGATGGTCTGATTCTCTTATTACCATTACATTAAGCTATGAAGATTAAAATGACAATATCAAGATCTGTGTTCTATGTAGTGAGGTTTTAACTATATAGTTGCTACAATAGCTTTAAGTCCCAATTTTATAAATATATGAGGCATTCGACATAGAAGTAGCTAATGTCTTTGGAGGAAATGCAGAATATACATATAGATAAAATAAACAGATATAGTAAGGTACCTGTTTATTTCTGTGTTTGTGTTATGATGTTGTCATTATCAAATGACATAAGATATGCTTGTCTGATCCAATTTGCTTGAAATTACTTGTGTTACCAATACTCTTTATGAGTTTCGACATAGTTCATACCCTAAACAAACTGTTTAGCACTGGGTGAGACATATTCAGTCATGCTTACTCAGACAAATACATTCAAACACATAGCCCTTCACATCCCCATAGTTTTCTTCTAAAGTTTACAGAAGTGAGTTTTGATGTTTGTCTCATCACTGTTCATTCAAACTGTGTAGACCCCCCCCAACACACACACACACACACACACCCACACACACCCACACACACTAGTACCCCCCACTGCACAAAATAAACTGTTCGGACTTAAGATTCTGCAAAATAGTACAGTCCATTCCTCCACCACACAGTCAATGCATTTAATGAAACACAGTAAAATTGTTAAAACAAAAAGAAATACTTTGATTATTTTCTTAACTCATTTTCACAACAATTCCACAATGCAAAATGTCAAAGTCATCCCTTTCCATGTATGACTCAAAGGTTATACCAGGGCAAAGACAGCCTACACTGCGGGAGATTTGAAAAGATTATTCGAACAAAGCTCATCAACTTTGATAAATTTAAAAACAGGAAACATGAAAATCAGAGTAATTGTTGGGTTGTGTGTCAAGTTTTCTCTTACCTTGCGTCNCACTTTGATAAATTTAAAAACAGGAAACATGAAAATCAGAATAATTGTTGGGTTGTGTGTCAAGTTTTCTCTTACCTTGCGTCTAGCCCTTGGTGAGGCTGATTCTGGTTCTTTCCTCTCCCCATCTGCGGTTCCATGTCCCAGTTTATCCCTGTCCTGTTTCATGCTCTGTCCCAACTGCACCATGGCCTTACATTCCACACATGAGCCAATTACCAGCCTCGTCCCATCATCCACCAGGAGTGTGTGTGTGCTACGTGGTGCATACAGGAACACAGGTAGCCTAGCCACAGTGACAGTGCACAGCCTACCTTGCCTGCGCAGCTCCTGCCTGCAGAAGAAGCACACAAAAGCCTCACAGCTATACTCTCGGGCCCAAGGGGATCTGGGTGGCTGGGGGTTGGCACTGGATGAACTAGAGGTAGAAGGGGTAGAGGGACCCAGGCCTTTGCTCTCATGCTGGGCCCACTGAGCATGCAGGTCATGGTAGCAAAGGGCACAAGCAGACACCAGGCCTGTAGTGTCGACTGGCTTGGCACGGGGAGCAGGAGGGTGGACGGTGAGAAACGGGAAAAAGGGCTCCCTCTCCCCACAACGCCCAGGTGGATTGACATGCAGCTGGTACTCTCCTCCTGCATTAAGCTCAGCTCCACACAGGTAGCACACTGACACAGCACTACCAGGCCGTGAAGACACACCTGTCTGGGAATGGGCATGTCTGGACCCCTCAATGGCTATGGCAGCATGGTACCTTACCAGGAAGGAGCTGACAGAGGTGATGAGGTCTTCACTGAGGCTGAGTCGATAAGCACTCCAGATCTCCTCCAGGATAAAATGACACTGAGGGCAACTGTGTACACGTCCATTCTTCAACTCCTGGGCATTTGGTGGGCAAGGCAACATGTTGATGAAGGGAAAATACATCACACCACGGGACTTCCCAACACCAGCCTGTGCATATGCTACTCTTACATCCCCTCCACACTCCTGACCACAGAGAAAACAAGCCTCATGGGAAGCTTTGGTTTCAGGTAGACACTCTACTGGCTCTGGGGGTTTTCCCTCCTGGGGAGTTAGTTGGGGAGGATGGAGAGCATTGGTGGCCTGGTTGAGTGGTACTACATACAGGCGTTGAAGGACAGGTACATCCGCCAACTGGAAGCTCTGCCACTGCTGCATGAGGGAGGTGTGACAGCTGCCACACACCAGGGTCGTACCTGCTGGACTGATGGGCACTGCTCCGCGGGGAGGAGAGTGAAGCCATAGGAAGGGAAAGAAGGGCTCACTTTGTGCTCTCTCCTGCTTCTGAACGCTAACTTTAAAACACCCATCATTTCTGAGCCCGGTGCCACAGATAAAGCAAACACAACCCTCTGGACTGGACTCTGCAAAGTGGTATGGTTGGACACTCTTTCTTGCTGGAATATCTCTGGCAGATATAAAATGAGCTGATGGGACTGTTTTGCTGTTATATATGTCCCTGTCATCATCACTTGTAATGTTAATCTCATCTTCATCGGAGTTGTCAGAGTTATTTTCCCTAGGAACAGCTATGTTACATTTAGTAGTGACCGTAGTAGTGCCAACCGATGACAGCGCAGCGTTGGAGTGACCGTCACTTCTTCCACGATATAGCAGCGATGGATGTCTGGAAGAAGCACAGCTGTTGTCGGCAGCACGCTGGATCTGACACGGATCTACATGTCTGACATTCCCCTCCTCCAGCCATCGCCTGTTGCGCATAATGACCCCGTTGTCTTGCACAGGTGTGTCAGAGTGAGAACTGTCATAGCATCGCTGAGGGAATCTCTCCTGGAACTTTGCCAGAGGCTCTGATGATTGACAGACATTATTCATAATTTTAGCACCCCGTCTTGCAGGCAGAACACTTTCCGCTTTTGGCGATCCCTGCGTCCCATAAACTCCCACCGGGTAGCGGA
Source organism: Rastrelliger brachysoma (assembly GCA_024605115.1). Classification (NCBI taxonomy): domain Eukaryota; kingdom Metazoa; phylum Chordata; class Actinopteri; order Scombriformes; family Scombridae; genus Rastrelliger; species Rastrelliger brachysoma. The sequence continues at coordinate 8,678 of JANJYP010072970.1, forward strand.
TTGCGCGCTGTGAATCTGGGCTGTTTTTAACACTGATGACATTGTTTTTCCTGCTACTGTCTCTCGGCGATTTGCCAGATGCTCTGAGGCACTTGTCCTTGCCCACACTGGCTCTGTCGACTAAATCCATCTCCTGGTCTGATATGTTCTCGTTCTCGGAAAAAGATGAGAAATCAGACTCTGCGCCCCCGTCGTAGTTCTGGCTGCTAACACTGATTCTCCTTTCTAGATCATAAGAAATGTTCCATTCCTGTGGGACACGCCGCGAGTCACACTGGTAGGGTCTTTTCAACCAATACATGCGCTTTTCAATGGGCGTCCTGCTCCGCTCGAAGGAGTTCCACTGCTCCGTCAAAAAGCAGTGGCACACGGCGCACACCAGCGCATGTCCATCCGGGCTCACTTCACACGCACCCGGGGCTGGCTCCTGATTTTGTAGGAACGGAAAAAAGGGAAACGACTCTTTTTGATATGTCACTTGCAACCTTATTTCCTTTCCCAGTGTAACTCCGCTTCCACATATAAAACAGTGAACCAGTCCCCCTAATCCATTCCGATCAGTCCTGGAAGTGTTGCCGGGCAATGGGCTGTCCTCGCCGGGCATAGCTGCAGCCATGAGTCGGTGTTTTCGAGATAAGGGTGCCAGTTCCTTGTCACGGGGCGAGTTCATTGTTTTAAACACCCAAGACTAGGCTACATGGTATAACATCAACAGTTAGGTCATGCTCGTGGTCCTCACTTATCTCCAGGTCAGGAAATCGAGCAATTAATTTTAGTCCAAGTTACTCACTGGGTGATAAGATAGACGATGGTCCATTGAAACGATAGCGTGCAGCGAAGGCAGCAAACCGTTAACTATTATCTTTCAAGGACCGTGAGAAATTCACTCAAAACACCGACAAAACAGCACATAAATCCTGGCTATGTGGAGTCTGCAGTCCGCATATTTGCACTGGATGTCGGTAGTTTCATATATGACAGAAGAACTTGGGATCACGGGTCGCCTCTCCAGCAAACTTTCCTGCCTGCGCTCTGCAAAGTTTGGCTGCTAACTCGCTCACACTGTACACAGCGCCATCCCAAATTCATTGGACCCGCTTCGACACCCCAAAGGCAACCTCCACCCCCTGTCAGCCCCCAGTAATAATTTTGCAGAGATTATGTGCACACACTTCTGCAGTAACTGCCCATCTGTCTGCGTACTGATCATGCCCAAGATACCAAAGTTTAACATCCACAGGGGCGTATATTTAATACACTTACAGCGCAGATATCATCCCCAGACAAAAGTTCCTAAGTCCTTTATATTTATCAATAACAGACCATGTTGGATCTACCATCTGTTAGTAACGAAATATAGGCTACTTTATGTCAGTATATTATGAATTTGGATATGATCTTTAAACGATGCTGAGTATTTTAATCCTAAGACATTTTTGCTATATCTGCATTCAGTGTAAAATACGAATTTTGCTTATAAAGTGCAAGATTTGTTTTCTTTCCTCATCTGTTATATCAGAATATTAATGTATAAATCGAATTGTATTGTACAATAGGGGCAGTGAACACAATATTTCTGAGCATCTTGATATGAAGTTGATAATACCATTATCTTCAGCAATTAATTTTGCTTCATAATGTGTATCATGCTTCATTCTCAATTTTTATCAATTTTTTTAGACACTAAGTAACCATAATGAGTATTCCACCTTTGCCACACAGCTACTGCAAATCATTACTGATAAAGCCAGCTATTTTATGGATTAATGTTGTTAGTTTAATTACATATACTTAAACCCAACTGATTAATTCATTGCCTGGCAAAAAAAGTGTCACAAAACGAAAGATCATTCCAAACAAACATTTGAAAAGTTTACTGAAATGCACCAGTTGAGAAAAGGAAATTAGATAAGGCAGTGCAATTTGCGCTGAAAGATGTAAGGGATTCATCTGAAAAATCTAAAAAATATGGAANTATTTGAAAAGTTTACTGAAATGCACCAGTTGAGAAAAGGAAATTAGATAAGGCAGTGCAATTTGCGCTGCAAGATGTAAGGGATTCATCTGAAAAATCTAAAAAATATGGAATAATGGTACATATGCCTAAAGCAAGCTGCCTGACTTCCTGTAAATAAAAGGGCACACGGGGCCTCTGCTGACATCTCTTAGTGTGTCTCTTAGAATGTCTGTGGGAGGTACTTTGCATACACCAGTTGACCTGATGCTTCACGAGTTGCAGCCTGACAGCATAGTAGAAAGAAGACAACCACCACTGAAGAAAACTCACATGACAATCTAACAATCTGAACAATCCTGACCCTAATCCACACAGAAGAGAATTCTGTGGTCTAATAAGAACATAATTGAGCTTCTTTCCATCATAAATAATGAAATACAAAATACACAAACACCACACATCAGCAAAAACAAGCACTCCCACCTTTAACATGATGCTAGTGGTAGCATCATGCTTTAAGGAACAACACTGTGGAAGGGTTTGTGGAAGGGTTGTGCAGGTGGTATAATTAATGCAGCAAAATTCAGATCAGTCTTAACAAAAATCATNCATTTCTCTACAACACTGTGGAAGGGTTTGTGGAAGGGTTGTGCAGGTGGTACAATTAATGCAGCAAAATTCAGATCAGTCTTAACAAAAATCATTGCAGTTTACTTGGGAGAATGTTTGTTTGTTTTTCTGCCAGTCAGTGACCCCAAATATAAAGCCAAAGTTACATGATTTTAAAATAACAGTGTCAGAAACCAGAATGTGGCAAGACACACAAAATTGCTGCTCATAACATGATAGCACTTAAACAGCTGTCTGTCTGCCTGTCTGTCTGAATAACCTTTAATGTAGATTTGTATTTTAATTTATTTTTTAGATTTTGTATATAGAGTTAAACCAAAGTAAAGCTGCAGACCTACACTGAGAACACACTGGATATCCTTCCTGACCCAGACACACATATGTAATGTTCAATAGAAAGCATGCTGGTACAGCAGTATCTTAGACAAAGACGAGACCACAAGTTCAGTAATCAAATCTCAAACACTCACGTCATCTAACAATAACACGCATAAACAGTTATGTCTGTCCGTTCCACTGTGCGCTGCCCCTGGCCCCATCCACCGTCTAGTGACTCACTGACGTCAGGCACCACTTCTCTATACCTCTGTACCCTCTTCTTTATCCTCCTCCCATTCATCCATTATCCTCTTCATCATCTGCTTTGCCCAAAGACAAACTAAGCTTCCTCCTCAGCTCACCAACCTGTAAATCCAGGAAGGTTTTTAATGGCACTCCCGAGCCTATGGGTATCTCAGTGTCCACACAAGATCTGTTTTTTCTTCTTTTCAGCATGGCAACCAAGGAAGTTTCACGAAAAAAGGGCATTCTTGAGTGATGCTGACCTGTTTCTACTGACAATTCCCACAAGGACAGAGAGAAAGAGAGGAGGACTCATGTGGATAATGCAGAGACAGCCTTACAGTACAGTATATCAATGTAGATGTCTTGTTACTCCACAAATCGCAAAATAATTTAATCATGATGCAAACTCCAATTACTCTGCCCTCACTTTAAGGACACATAGTGAAACAGTAATGAAGTGTTGACATCCTAGATTTACAACACTGCCTTGCAGTGACAGATCTTGGTACTGCATCATATGGGAAATCCCCCAGTGCAGAGTGAGTGCACAGGGGCAGATCACAGATGAGCAGAATAAAGTTGTTATTTTTTGTTTGTCTTTTTTATTTTGTTTTTTAAAGCAGAATATGAGAAGTAAGGTATTCCTTTTTTTTCTTACTATATATTTCATTTTATGTGTGTATTTGAATATACAATCCCCAGGAATCATACATGAATCTAAGGGGGTTGGGGGCACAATTTGGTTACAGGGATTAAAACAAAATATAGTGTGTGTGTTTGTCAGTGATATGTGCGCGACCATTAAAAGACAAAATTTTTCACCGATTCTGCGTACGTCCAAATTTTCGTGAGTTTTCGGGCATGGTAAGCGGGTCAAACTGGCATTTGTTTAGGAGGAAGGTGAATAATAATAATAATCCATACAGAAACAATAGGTCCTCACCTCTGGTGAGGCGAGGACCTAATAACAATCTGTACAGTGTATATATAATGCAACACACCCTTGTTATACACTATATATCATAAACCGTGGCTGATTATGTGAGTGCCAACATCATCTCTGTGTCTGTGTTCAGACTTTCTCAGATTGCATCAAAGGACATTGTGTGTAGTGATTTGTCTGTGCACATTCTGAGTGACTGAATGCACATCTTATGTGAGTCAAGAGATCCTGCTCATTGTGCACTGTATGGAAATCACTCAGCTCTAACAGACCCTTCAGGCAGAGAAGCGAGGAAAGGGAGATGAGGGGGGAAGATGAGGGATCTGAGGGAGGCAGGTGATTTGAATAAAATCCTGTGATGGAGGTGATGACATAGACAAGATGAGGGCACAGACACTGCTCAGCACAAAGTGTTTATGGATGTGTGTACTGGAAGTGGATGCAAATGCACCTACCTAACAAAGTTCATGTGACAATTTTCAAGGGGATTTGCGATTTTTGATGTTTATGAGATATGCATGTAATGTGCACGTTTCTCAAACACACAAAACGTGCATGCTTCCACAGACACACACATGTATGTGTAACATCTGGCAATGTGCTTGTGTGTTTGTTGTTGTCTTTTACACTGATATCCACTTTCTGACAACAGTCCCACTAAACACAAACAGACAGACAGATACATACATACACACACACACACACACACACACACACACACACACACACACACACACACACACACACACACACACACACACACACACACACACACACACACACACACACACACACACACTGTACATATGTATATAGGCATCTGAAGCATGGGCAGTTATCACGCAATTCGGAAATACACATTTTGTAATCCTCCAGGATAACTAATCTTATTATTATTAACGTAACTTATTTATCAAACTGTAAAATCATACAAAAGGTATCCTAAAACTGTACAAGTATTTACAAAGCATGACATTAAGCCCATCATTAAATGCAAAGGTGTGGGAAATGTACAGCAAGTAATCATAAAATCTGATCTAATTGACAATAGTACAGCCAGGATATTTGCATGTAAAATATTTATTTACTGCCTGCAAATCATGTTTATATTTTGGTTTTATGTGTTTGCCTGTTGCGCCACTCACTGCTCTCTNTGCAATCTCTAATTGAGATTGCCATAAAAAAAACTATTATCAGTTGTTATGATCATATTTCCTTGATATCACACAGGAGAAATAAGCAGCTTGCCACTCTACCGTCTGATACACTGCCTCCTGTTGTAATCATCTGTTTGAGCTGCATTAGCTAAAACTAAAGGAGTGGTTCATGAGACGAGTCCTTCAAGCCCGGTTGTGATGTGTTATGATCTGACGGTCAGAAAGTGAAGGAGAAAACTCACGGAGCTGCTCGTGTCATTTATTCTGTAGCAACACATTCCATATGTTGGCTCATCTATGGCATGAAGACACAGATGTAGCATCAGAGTGATAAGTGAAACAATAACCGTCAAATCACCTGAAATGATGTAAACTCCACTCATAGTTACGATGAGTCAGAGTATACAGAAACACATAACATGATAAGAGATGTAGATGTACTGCTGCTACAGGTAATAACTAATGCAGTCTGACATGTTGTAGAGGGACCATCATCTTTACTTTTAGACTGACTGTATGAGTGAGCGGAGCAGATGTTAGTGTGCGGCTATCTGGCAACCTGGGGTCTGGGGGCAGTGGAGGGGAAACAATGTGTTGCAGTGTTTTGAATTTGACTGCAACAGTTTTAGCGACAATCTTATATGAGTGTATTTTATACTAGAAATAAGATCCAAGTTGCAAAATGTAGAACTTCTCCTTTAAGGGAGAATAATCTTCTTCTCAAACACTGGAATTTATCAAACAAATATAGGTTCTGTAAATACTGAGTGTGGAAAATCTAGTTTAGGCTATGTTGCTGCATCATAATGGAATCTTTCACAGCAGACGTTTAAAGTAGCTGTCTTTAATATACTCTAAATAAGGCATTTTCTGTCGCAAAACTTGTTAATTTCACCAATACTTTATTATGACTCACCAGGACTATTCTCTTGTGACTTTGGAATTATGCTGTTATTGTCATTCAGGGTTTTTTACACTAACTACTTGGAGGATGTCACTGACGAGCGCAGCACCATAGCTTTGTACTCTTTTGTGCTACAAAGTCATAGGGGAATATTACTGGCAATTCATAATAAAGTATTGGTGAAATTAACAAGTTTTGCGGCAGATAATGCCTTATTTAGAAGCTGCATTGTCAATGCCCGTATTGCTCCCGTACATGGATCTGAAGGACTTCAAATTATACTAAAATTTTATGGGTGAGTATATTATGCTAAAAATAAGTTCCAGGTGGAAAAAAACAGAGCTTCTCCTTTGAGACAAATTCAGTCAGGAACACTCTCATCATAGATTAAACCATTTATTGCCACAAATGGAGATACAGTGTTATTTGGCGTTGACACCCCCTGGATTAGCCCATACTGTATGCTGAGCCAAATCAGGGAGCTCAAAGCAAACCCCCCAGTAGAATGGGCCAAAGCAAGACACGAATTATAGATTGACTCCAGAGCCATGATGAACCCTGAATCAGAAAGGTGGAGGCTGCAATGGTGGAGGAAAGCTTTGCCAGCAGTAGTGTAAGCAAGAGTGTTGGTGTAGTAAGATCAGTGTTTGTCAGTGTCGTATTTAAAGGGACCTCCTGTAATGTGAGAATGGCTGTGATTGGTGTGTGACTGATAAGGTGGCCGTCAGCTGATTACAGCGTAGTGTATGACTTCCCTGTCCTACATGAACTAACACAAGACTTCATTTAGTTTAATTTCTCTAAGTTTTTCACAGAGCCAGGTAGAGCAATACCACAGATAGATGTGCAACACTATGCATTTCCAGTAGTCCCCTGACTATCATATGTCTGTGGTTCTCTTTGCTCATCTGCTAAAAAGA
>JANJYP010073019.1:0-10032 GCA_024605115.1 Rastrelliger brachysoma
AACACAAGGCATTCTAGGTGACTGATTTCATGTTGATGAAATTCACCTGTGTTGGGATCTGACAGGGCAGTTCTACCGAGATTTGGGCACATCAATCATTAATAAGAAGAATGTGGCTTTGTTGACTACATAGGGACCTGCAGGAGATGTTGACACAACCATGCACTCTTTGAGTCTTTCTCTCTGACTTCACTGACACACACCACAACACCTCACCTCCACACATACCCATCGACATGCAGTTTTCTTCGGTAGAATAATTGTGTGCCACCCCTGGTTGTCAAGCCATGTCAGTGTCTCGTTAGCACTGGTATTGGCTCTGTCGAAGCTGGTAGAATCAGGAAAGGTCAGAGTGGCAGTGTCTGCTCTGTCACACTGAGCACAGGCTGGACAGACACAGCAGGCTCAGCCCTGCCTGTCTGAAGGACCCAGACAGACTGATCCATGGAGGCATTTACACATACACTTCAAAGATGACTCAATATGTTTGATTACAGCTATAAACAATCATAGAGAAAAACATTTTTTAGTCATTCAACGTTGTAGTGCTTACTAAAAACAACGTTAGTATAATTTGTAGAGTTTGAAAGAGCATCTTAGCTATAGTCTTAAATACATTCAATATTGATATATTGTTTACAACAATCAACTGCATGTTCCAGGCTGTCATGTCTGCACTGTCTTGTTTCTCTCCTTCACAGTCCTGAATTTGACTCGCATAAGCAGCACAGAATGTGTTTGAGTTTTTCAAACAGCCTGATATAACAGTATTCAGATTGGTGAGTGGATGAGGGCTGACAGGTGGAGAGACACAAACAGGAAACCTTGCTGATGCCTTGTCTGCCAAACCCCTCTGATACATGTCCAAAACTCTGACGGGACTGAGACAAAAAAGCTAGACCCAATTTATTTCACTCTGTTGCTAGCCTTTCATTTTTGTGACTGGCGCCAGGGTGCTTATCAACTGCAGGACTATTAGCCGCATCAAATCAATGTGTTCATTGCTTTCTCTTGCCTCCATTGCACTCTTCTCTTTTTTATTCTCCTGTCCCTCCCTCTCTCTCGCTTCCTCTCACTCTCTCTCTTTCTGCCAGACAGGTCAGATATTAGAAACCTGTATTATCAGGTCTTCCCAGGATGCTGGTGGAAAAGTTGATTTGCAACGCCCGATTGAATCTACTTATCCTTCATCCCTTTCCAACCCCCAGCCAGCTGCCCCAGCAGACAGAAGCCCAATGGCCTATCTACACTGAGGTGCCAAGGAATAAAAATATCTATCTACGGAAAGGGGGTGGGGGGCTGGAGTTTGGCTGGGTGGAGAAAGGAGACAGAGAGGAAAAGGAAGAGAGGGACAGAGTGTCGGCCCACATGTCACAGACTTGGACAGCTTCGGGAGAAGAGAGGGGAGGGGGTATAAATGTACTACTTGCCTCATCCCATTCCCTAACCCAGCTCCATCCCCTTTGCAAACCTTTATCTACCAGCATTATACATCCATTTATCAGTCAGCAAACAAAACATGTCACACACCCCCATCCTGAATCCCACCAGCTCACCCCACACACACAGCACTGAGCAAATCTTTCAGGCAAAGTTAAATTAGTCAAATCATTGAAAGGAGGCGAGCAGAGCAAAGGTTACAGAGGACATTCATTAAACAACTGTAACTTGTGCTAATTGAAGCAAGCTGACGATAAAGGAAAAACGGGAGAAAAGAAATATTTATCTGTTGACTGGGCTGCCACAGCTGAGTGGTCGTCAGTAGCACAAAAGGAGCCATTATGGCTTTATCTTTGTAAATAGACGGGAAAGTGAGTCTTGGCTGCAGACGGAGGGATGAAGGGATGACAGAGGAGTCGAAGAGGAGAAAGAGGGAAGGGGAGGAAGTGGGTGAGCTGACTGATGAGGAGAGTGCGGAGCTGTGGCTGCTGGAGGAAAAGGGGAAGAATACATGCAGTGGCAGCAGAGGGGGAACAGCTCCAGAATGCCGCCTTCATCAGGAGGCAATGGCAGGGAGGGGGGGGTGAATGCAATTATTGTAGACCTCCCAAGTCTGACTACTGAATCGAATCAACACTGTGGTGGTAACTCAAGTGCCTAATTTCATTCTGTATGCCCTTCCTTCACAAGACAAAACGGACAATTAGAGTTCTGACGATGGCAGGTGTCCTCACATAAAGAGGTGTCACCAAAAAACTTCTTTGTAAGTGCAATTGGTATGACAAGTAAAACACAGAGTTTCATTTAAGTGACTGGCCTGGAGCTGTGTGCGCTGCTGCAGTGACACAGCCACAGATCTAAAAAGACAGCTGTCAATGGAGACGTAGATGTCACCAGACCAGAAATCTGTGGTACCCCCACATGGCTGTGTCTGCAATTAAAGCCAAAAAACCAAACTCCATTACCACCTACATATCTTTGGGTTTTCCTGCAAATGTTTTCTGGCAACTGAGCCAAATGATGTTTGACTTTTGAACCTTGGAAACTTTTAATGGAGTTCATTGTGCAATCAACCTGGCTGAGGGAGCCAAGTGAACTCTGACTTCGTAGTATTGATCTCCCCCAGTGTGTTTACTGGCTGAGGTCACCAGAATCCCTTCTCCAGCCTGTAAAGGGGTCAATAATGTCAATACAGTAAATTAGGTAATTCTGCTGTAAAACATCCCAGGATGGTCAATTTCCATTTTAGTAAACTTTATATGTGTGACACACAATTACATCCACATGTCAACATGTCAAGCTGTCACACACTTTGAGCAGACAGAAATTGAATCTGGACTAGGCAACTGGATGTATATCCAAGGGGGCGGATCTATGAGTAAACAAATCACCTTTTGTCAAGTCCAATGATAAATCACTCCTCCATAGAAGATGGAGGATTAGTGGCATTTAACCCTTTACTATCTTGTGTCTGAAGAGGTAAGGGTCAATAGGATTCCATTGTTCATGCTCCTGAGAAAAAACTGAATGTTTATGCAAAGAAACAATGAAATTAGTTATTTAGAATGAACTCTCATTTTGTTCTTTACGGCGTTTAGCTGTTTCAAATTGCTTGATTTAATCAAATTTAAGGCATGTGTTTTGTTGACATTGGCTTCATTTTGCTATTGTTTGGCATCTTTTAGATATTTCATGTTTTATATGTTATTCAGCACCAGTCAAAAGTTTGTGGACGCACTTTCTCATTAAACAGAATGGAAAGGTGTGTCCACTGCATATACTGTATATTATTTTTGTTTGCCAAAAAAATAATATGAAACACAAGGTAACATTACTTAATCTGGGATTGATTATAGGCTTAAGAGGTTCAACTCCCTGTGAGACCTATTATGAACACATTATGAATATTGAAGCTTCAGTATTAGAAATCTAACAATATTACAATGCATACGTGTTTATACAACTTAAATCATGTTTTCAAAACGATCAACAAATACTCAAGAACAGTAATATAATTTGGCATCCCATGTACAAACCATCTGACAAGAAATATTGTTATATGACACTTATTTTACCACTTATTATGTTTAAGATTAAGTTTAACCCATTCATGTTGGGACTGTATAATGCAAAGAGCCCTTTCAATATATTGTACATTTCATACTGTATTGTAATTCTGGGATACACTAGAGGAGTGCCTACAGTCAACAGTTATTTATTTTCTGGTACTTTAAAAGTCTATCTTTTTTACTTTTAGAGAGAGATGGATGATTGAACCATCAATCTGTCATCATCATCTCGTACTCTGAGGTCAATTTCAAGACATAATTCTGCCTAACAGCAATTTCTAGAGTAAGGAATAAAGTAACATCAGTAGCAAATATATACTCCAGGGAACATATAATGTAGGCACCAGAGGACTAGCAAAGAGGTAAGTGTAATAAAAAATGAAAATGCACTAAAGAGAAATATTACTTGCGCTATAGCTAAATTTACATAAAACTGCAGGATCTAAAAGTGATTATACAGAAACAGACATGACTTCTGTTAACATTTTTGGAGTAAAAGACTACTTATCAGAAGGGAAGACTTTTTTGTAAGTGAAAGAATCACGGCAGCATTCCTGTGACAGAGAGACTAGATGGATTTGTATTACATCTGTGCCATTTCACTCTGCCTCTCTACAAGACAGCTCTACAATTTAGGGCTGTAAGTTTAAAAAAAAAGGGGTTAGAAAAAAGTGCCACAATTTTCTGAAAGCACTGCCCATTTAGTTCTGCTCAGGGTGGACACAAAAGGTTGAGCCAGCAGTGAATATTGGAAAAGCTAACGGTAGGGCTTGTATAATCATTGGGAATGGTTGGGGGGCGGACAGAGGTATCAAGCTCCAAAGCACTCCAGACAGACACACATCACACCAGGCCTTCTGAGATGGGAGCCCTGGGTAGGGCCTATTGCTTGATACCACAAGGGAAATAAACTGCCTAAAATAGGCAAGAGGGCAGGAAATGGATTTTATTGGAGAACTAATCAAGGGCGCCGTTTTAGTGGGGCACAATTTAGATTTTGATTGGATTCCTACTGACATTGGGGTTATCAATGCGTCTCATACTGGGAGGTGTAATTTGATCTTTGATGTCCACACGGTTGTCGTGATGTATGTCCTGCTGCATGGGCAATGACTGCTGTGCATGTGTTTGTAACAGCAGCACGTATGTCTGGATGGATGCCAGTGTGTATGGGATTTGTATTCAGGTGAATGTCAGACATAGAGGTGGAGAATATAGAGGCTATTGTGACTTCAGCTACCTCCCTCTTTACCTTTTTTGGTTGTGCCCCATCTGAACTAAACTGTGTAAATAGAGATATTAGTTCTAATCATTAGTAGTTGTATTAAAATGAGAGAATACAGCAAGTATCAGGGTCCAAAAAAGAAAGCAATAGAGGGTGAATGTCTGTGGGAAAACCACATGCAGGTATGTGCATTCATTTCTTTTAGTAATAAGGAACTCTGACACTGATATTGCTTAACTTAGACTCAAGATATAGTATTAAATGTGCTGATTGGTTCAGAGTACTTGCACTCTTATTCTTTCACAGCAGCTCAGGGATAGATAATCTTAATGATGATGATGTTAATAAATCACAAATCACAACACTTTAGCCTTTTATATAAAAAATAAATGTACATGAAGAAATTATGTTTCCCTTTTTTATTATATAAGAAGCATTTGAATCAGGGGAATCTCCTCTTGAAGCCTATTTATGTAATTACAATACATTCAGGCTTTAACAGCAGAAACATTGTTCAGTGTTTGTTTCTTTTATTTATTCATACTAGTTTGCTCATCAAAAAACAAGTAGTACAAACAATATAAACTTAATTTAAAAAAAGTGGCTTATAGCAATGGTATAATCATGAACTTAATCTGAGCTGCTTTTAGCTCATTTTTTCAGATTTTCCAGTCTGCATATAGACTTCATCATTGATGATGGCTGGCTCTCAAAACAGGAAAGAGTCAAGTCCACATTTACAAACTACAGTAAATGTGTGCCAGTGGCTCTCAACGTTACTTTATTTTCAAAAAAGGAAGAACAGCATCAATTGTCAAATTAACATACAATGTAAATGCACATCTGTGAACAGTGTAAGTGTTTACTTTGATTTTCACACTGGCTTCTTCCTTTTACTTGTCTGTTCTGTCCATGCCAGGTGTCATGAGAAGTGGTTTTATTGAATTTGACATCTGGTGTGCTGACCAGCAATATCTGAGCCCAATTTAGCTGTAATAATGTTGGCAGGCAACAGAACTCAAAGTTATATCCAAAAGGGTGCACTGGACTGAACTATTACTGGACTGGTAGATCTGCTGCATGTGTCTATAATAATGATAATAATGGATGGAGCAGAATAGCTGTGGTGTAATGAATTACTAGATTTATTGTAGTATATTTACAGAATGGGGACCTTTTCTGTTTTGCAATTTCCTTTAATATTGCACAATTTTATCCTGTAACTTCTGACACTGAAAAATACTTATAATATCCTGTTATGCTGAGATGAAGAGCAGCGGTCTTTTTTAATGTGCAACATTCTAATCCCATTTAAGTTGCAGCCAACACAGACTAGTGCCAAAATATGATCAAAACCAGACTGCTTTGATGCTCTGGCCAAGGCTTTAAAGGCAGAGGAATGTGGTAGTGGGGGCTAGTGCCAGGTGTATACCACAGCGTAATTAGGCCTGAATTGAATTATGAAGCAGCATATAAAATATATTGTCACTTATTAGCAACATATTTTAAGTGTGTTACTGCTAGTAAGATTGCAGATACTCTACGAATGATACAGAGAAACCACTTCAGCTAATGACTGAGTAGAAAGGGTCAAACAACTCATCTGCATACAAAAAAGCACAACACTTGAGCAATCTATGAACAAGAAACACATGTTTGAAGAAAGGCACCAACAATTCAGACCAAAGACAACTTTATAATGACTTGGAGATTTTGAAGAGAGAATATAGGTGAAAGAGACAAAGTCTCCAAAAAAGGGACAGACGGACCCAGGCTGCTTTTTATGGCTTAACAGCTCTTTCAGTGCCTACACATTTCCATGCAACTATTTTTCACATGTGGGGTTAAAGCACTTCAATACAACATGCTATGTTTGCATGTGAATAGAAGCCATACAGGGAATGTCACATCACTTATCCTTTGTATAAAACTGTGGTGCTCCTCTTGTCAGCCACAAATAAGCCCATTGTATCCTGCTGATAAAAGGCAATCAAACAAAGTATATAATTGTGAAGTCAAGCATTAATTGCCTGTATAACTACCGCCTAATGCTGAAATAATTAAGAATGTCTCTTACTGGGGACTGGCAATGCAATTATCACCTTGATGACTGTGCCGTACAAAGACATTCAGAGGAGGGAGACAGAAAACGAGAGAGAAGCAAATAACTAAAATGACGGGGATAATGCAATTAGAATATGGCAAAGAGAGGAAGGAAACAAAGGGGAGACAGCCTCAAGGCTTTTTCCAACAGGGTTGCCATGTCTACACACTTAATTTGCATCCTTATAATGTTGCACAATTATACTAGATAAGCATCCAAAATGGTGCAGAGAGCTTGTGCAGCCCTTACATAACTATTTCATAGTCTATATCTTTGTTTTTCACTTTACTCTCAATATCCGCAAAGACATTACTGCTTAAGCTGTCACTTCCTCCTCCTGTGTCTAACCTGCCAGCTAATTCAAAGTTAAATCCAATAAACATTCAGAATGAGCAAGTGTCAAGCAATGCTTCACTTTAGACATTTACTTAAACCTTCATCATTCTGATTCACGACGTTTCAGTGACAGCCAATGTGCCCTAAGCTGTGTCATGATCCATCCACTGCAGAAGGCCATTCTTAACTACACCTTTATTACAGACACCACTGCTTGTAATGCAGTATGTGAAATATATAATAGTGGACATAGTCATCATCTTATAGGAAAAACGGGCTATGTTCTATTCCTCATTTTGCATTATTAAAGGTGGAGATCAAATGAAATATTCAACAGATGATGTGCTGCTTTAATATTCATAGAAATGAACTTTATATTAGAGAACACATTTTTATGGGAAGTAGACTGGAGGCCACTGATTAAATTTCATTGTTTGATCACTATGCAGGGACATTATAGGGTATTATGAGAGCTAGCAGGTGCCCCCCTTTCGCAAACATTTAGGGGCAGTCTCTAAGGCCATGCCACTGACGGGGCACATCAAAAGTTTACAACACTTAGATGTGTTTCAAAAATGGAAAAAAGCTGACTTTTTAATGCAGTGCCCGAAACATTTTGAATAAAGATGGGAGGTGTGTGGGAAATATGTAAGTCATAGCATGTCTCAAAAAGCAGCAATACATATTCATGTATTTACTGGCAAAGATATCACCTAAGGCAATCATGATTCTGTAAATATGAATAAATCAGATAGGTCCCTGTAGTGCAGTTTCTGTACTTTTATATGCTAGAGTGGCTCTTGTGTTGCTTTGTTTTATTTTGTTTTGTTGTGTTTACATAAGAGTATTAAAGAGTTAATTAAGTTTAAACTAAAAACAAACACAAGCTTCATTACACAACTATCAGGAGAGACACTTTAGACACTGATCTATTTTAAACTCAGATGAGATGTGGAGTAGCTGCAATACAGAGTCATGACCACTTATTGCTCTGTCTTTCTCTCTGTCTCAAACATGCACACGCACACACACGCGCGCATACCCTCTGGTCAGAGAGATCAAGAGAGGGGGATAGGGGTCCCTGCTGCGACTCCTAACAAGATGGCATTCTCCGAGGTCACAGAGGTTGCCAGAGTTCGTGTCTACTTTTAAGGGACGTGAAACTCTACTCACGGTTTTCTAACAGTTGTCTAATTGGATTAGGGCTCAAAGAGAGGCCCCCTTTTTTATCCCTGGCTTTTGTCCATTTGCCTCAGCAGCGAATGGAGCTTAAAGGGCTCCAGACACTGAGGAGGACAGGCAATGGATTAGGTGAGGTATCCTGACCAATTAAGACGAGGCCAGGTGTCATGCTGATTGCGGGAAAATTGAGACCTCAGCCGACATGTGTCTAATTCCCCACTCACTGCCCAGCAACCACTCATTTGCCTGTCCACCACACACTGCTTTCCTTATACCCCTTTTTTCTCTACCTTTACTCCTCTGCAAAGGTAACCTGAGCTGTCTTCCCTTGACCCTTCTCTTTCATGGAGAGCTAATCAGACCCACCTGGAGTTCCCCAGGGGTGTGTTAGCTGCTGGCTCAGCTAGCAACAGCTGATCCAAGAAGGAATCCCTGAGACCAATGCTGCAACCGTGGCACCCAATACACACTGACTCAGGATCAACCAGGGAGATTTTCCAACTGATAGTTCATTGAACTTTGAGTAGAATCTCCACCTGTGTGTGTGTGTGTGTGTGTGTGTGTGTGTGTGTGTGTGTGTGTGTGTGTGTGTGTGTGTGTGTGTGTGTNAGCAAAAACATCATTTCTGATGTTCTGTTTAAGATTGGAGTAAGATGTGAATTGAGATTAAGTTAAGGTTAGGGTTTGAGTTGCACAATGAATGGAAGTCAATGTCCTAACAAGAGCTGTGCAAACTTATTAATATGGTAATAGTACAAAGTCAAGTAATAAATGTTTATGTATAAGTTTGTTTGTTTTTTTTTTACCAAATGATAAAAGAAGCAGCAACTTTACTTTTTCACTCTCACCACTCCTGTATGCTCAGTTTTTGATACAGCAGGTTCAGAGAGAAAGTATCAGCATACATTCTAAGTTAACAACTAGCTGGTGAACAAAGTGGTGCGTTTTAGCAGTCTGATGTAGAGATGGACACCAAAGGCAGAACTGAAAGAAGAGCTAACACTGAGCCTAAATTTTCCAGACTATCAGAGACAGATGTCAAATGTGTCAAAAAAAACTGTTATTGTAGGTGCGAATGTTTCAGACTGTTATAATGTTTCAAACAGAAAAATAACATTTAGGTTAATTTACTAGGCATTATTGCAGTGTGTCAGAATATGTGACATTAAAAAAACACCACTTCAGGTATGGTTTCCAACTGCAAACAGTAAAAACAACTCATTGTTTCATTATAAACATGCAGCACTGTACACAGGCATGAATAAATCAAAGAGAATGATTCATATATACTTTACATATGCTTTTGCTTAACGCAATTTTTGTTACTCGGGCTCAGGCTCACTAACATCACAGTCAAATGATTGTCTCATGCAAACAGCCTCATATTCCATAATACATGTAACACTGATTCCCTTAACTATTAATCAAAAAAAGCAATAATAACAACAGCTTTTTTCATATTATTTGGAGCATTAAATTATTCTAATATCGCCGAAGGCCAACTGAAATGGAAACAGGAACATGCAGATCCAGTCCATTATGCATTGTTAAACGTTGATCTATGGTTTAATATTTGCTTCCCAACAGCAATGACAATGTGTTATTACCTTGACAGAGGGCCATAATGTTCGTTGACATGCCAGTGATTATTTAAATAAGCTGCAACAATAAATATG
>JANJYP010073106.1:0-16110 GCA_024605115.1 Rastrelliger brachysoma
CCATCTCTTTGCCAAGAAAGTGTAACGGATCATTTGGCTCCTCGGAGGCGTCAATTTCCCCTCCAGCTCGAACCGACAGACAGATAGATGACATGGCGTTTCAAAGCTGTTTTAAGACTTTACATTTTCTATCTTGTTGCTGTGATTTAATAGTTCCTCTTATCTGCAAAGACTCCCATTGAAGCTTTAACATTTTGTAGGTGACATTACAGATACCGGTGTGTTGTTGTTTTTTTTTCTGCAGCGCGCCGTGTGGTTTCAGCACTTTAGGTCAAGCTGAACGGTCTTTGGAAGTCATTGGAATGACAGCGGCAGACTGCCCATTACTCTGCGGTCAGGGGGGATGACTGTCAGCCAACAAGATCACCTTTGGCTCAATAATCCGAACTCTGTAACAATGGAAAACCACAAAGAGGCTGAGAGCAGGGCCTTGTTTCGATGTAAACTATGACACTATCTTAACTGGAGTGTCTCTCTCTCTCTCTCTCTCTCTCTCTCTCTCTCTCTCGCTCTCTCTCTGTCTCTGTCTCTCTCTCTCTAATAAACAAAAATCACAAGGGAATCTCTTTTCTGTGATGAATTTTTTCACATTGCCTCCAATATCCCTGCAAACCAATATCACCTTCGGATTAACATTCATGGCTTGCACACAGACTTCCCTTCAATATAATCACCTTTTTGATATCCCCATTCAGAGACGTTAACGTCATCACCACTGACCTTTATAGCCAGTATATAAATAATGCATAATGGTAAGCTGTGCGCTGAATAGATAAAAGCTTAGAGGCAAACACCAGACTGATGTAATGAGTTTGTGAGTAGTGTTTTGGGAGGAGGGTGTGTGTGTGTTTATGGAGGTGAATAAGTGTGTTTGAAGCTAATCAGCAGCTCTAGCGCTGGGGCTTCTATCTGTCTGCGGTGGGTGGAGGGTGAAGCAGAAGTTGGCCTTCATCGTCGTCAGTTTATTTGCTTCCGAAGTAAACAGATATAACAGATATTCTAGTGGTGAACTTTTTTTTTCTTCCTGCCCCCACCCCTCTTTCCTTCTCTGTGCTGCTCCATCGTCTAAACTAGTGTGAAAAACATGTTTCGGTTTATCGCTCTCTGGCTGGCTTCCTCTGCGGTGTGTATCTGAGAGGAAGGAGAGATAAAACAGAGGTGATGACGCGCCACTGAGTACTACAATGAAAAACATCACCTGTTAGATGGAAAACTACCCACTCAAGTTTCCACTGCTTCAGTCAACATCTAGGGAGGAACAAGCCTACATTTGCTCATGTGCTACTGTAATAGTAGTAAAGTAGAGCATAGTATAATATAGTATATTATAGTAGATGTACAATGCAAAATTAATATGTTGATTTTTGAGTATTCAAATTAGCAATTTTGGCTTCTCTTCCAAAGAAAAATGGCTTCCATTTATTAGCATACTGCATTAGTAGTACACTTAGCAATAGCCTACTCATCAATATTCAGATATATAATGAATTATATCTATGAAAAACAGCAGAAAAGTTGGCTAGTTATACTATTAATGGCAATCTACAGCTAAGTAAAATACGACAATGTTTTGCTATCTGACCGCTAACGACACTGTTTAAAGTTCTGGACTGTAGCTGCTTTGGCTAATGTTAGCGTCACAGGCTAACCACCAAATTCTTCTGCTGCTCTTTCACATTTTATAAAATGATAAGCTTAAAATTACTTTTTTAGGTGCTTAAGAGTTTTGCTCCGCTATTGTTTACCAGGTTTTTTTTTTAATTGTCTCCACTGGATAACCGTTTAAGTACATGCTATATCTTTGCACATCTATTCATTTCCAGTTTATTGTAAATGGTATTTTATTTTATCCTATTTTTGTCTTATTTATTGTTGATACTAATTTTTAGTACACTGACAACCTTAAGCTGCTACTTTCTTCCCACTGTATTACTGCATCAATTTGAACTTCTCTAAAGAGGGATCAATAATCTTAAGTTATTTAAATCACAGCTCGCTAACTGAAATTCTTAACCATCCGATATAATAATGATTAACCGGCTGTGTTGCTGTAACCATTAACACAACATGAGTGTTGAGTTTTCTTATTACAGCCCTGAGATACCAGATTCAAGTTTCATTATCCAGAAAATATTATTCTTCACATCTGCAAGAAGAAAGAAATATGGAAGTCGTCCCGTTACTTTGGCTTTATCACACAAACACATGACAAGCACGCTGGACTTCGACACCATTTGGTTTTTGTTACTATCCAAAGTAAAGGGATATGAAATGGAAATGTCCTCATTCCTGGACTCGGTCTCCAGGTTATTATAACACGTCTCCAATGTAGAGTGAATAACAGCTCTCAGTGCAAGGTTCGAACAATCTAACTAATAACAGCAATTTTGAAAAGCAGTAACAAGGAATGTGGTATTTTTCTATCATTTTTTTTTAAGTAGCACACCCCACACCCCTGGTGATTAACGTGATTAGTGTGCCGTGTTGTAAAACAGAGAAAGAAAAAGTGGGAGGCAGGCAATCCATTCCTGATTGAGTCAGCCAGTCACAAGACAACAATACACAATAAGAGCTTCTTATTGTTTCTAAGGGCAGCAGGAGTCATGCAAAACAAGTGGGAGGATTAAAGCTTTTTCATAAATGTGGAGGTTTAAGTGAAACCCGAACCTAAAATTGAAATGTGAATATAGCATATGTGTATAAACATGCACTTTCCCTCCTCCTTAAATTACATTACATTTCAAGCATGTGTTATACTTGTTTAAAGGCTTCAGCATACTTTCACAAACTGTAGCCCTTTTTCTGAAATGTGTGGTTCCCATCTTGGTTTTTTAATATATTTTTGAGGCGGAGGGGGGTGAGGGGGTGTTTACGTCTTTATTACAGGGATAGTGGAGAGGGTGACAGCTGCATTCAAACTGCAGACATTGTGGGTTATATGGGGAAAAAAAGTCAGCTACCAGAGGCAAGGCGTCCCGTCTTGTTTTTATTACCTTTAAGTGTTTCAGAGTTTTCTGTAAATGACATTGTGGCAGAGTTTATTGAAGGTGATATAGACACCTGCATTGTGATTCATCACTGGGTAAAGAGGATTAGCCGGTGCAGCTGAGTGAGATGCTGTTATCTCATCCTTTAGACACTCAACCAACCAGTCAGTGTACCTACCTACCAACCGACAGACAGACTAACACAGTTACAGCCTGTCATTGATCACACTGTCACTCAGCCACCGTGTGCCAAACCCACCAGGCACATCTTCTCTTCTTCGCTTTAATCAAGCAGAGAGGAGCCACTGCCAAGGAACTGCTAAATATAGCCGCCATCATAATCAAATGCATAAAAGCTGGTACCGATTCAAAGATTCCTCTCTCGCTGTTTAAATATCACGCGCAACCTCTTCATCTGCCTTTTTCACCTCCAAACTACTGAAAAAGGTGAGCCACATCACGGCGGCACTGAAGGAGGTTCATACCATTCAGTATGGTTCAAAAAAAAAAAAACCATAAGCACAAACAGGATGCTGCACACCTACTATCTGATTTACAAGTGAGTGAGGTGACGTGATGTGACATGACGTGTGAAGTGTAAGTGACGCGCTGAAGTTGTGATGAGAGGTGATAAGTCGTGCTCGGTTTAACGTTCACATGAAAACAAAGCTGAGAACAGAAAACTAAAATTAGGAACATTATTTGATTATTATTTCTAAAAACAATGCGCACAGCGGTTTTGAGCAGACATCATAAGAGTCTGATTTAAAACAGATGCAGCACCATGAGGTTAAATGACAAATACACAAAGCATAATGATTTTTTTTTTCTAAATGTACAGAGAAGCAGAAGAGAGATGACATCATTGAAACTGCGTAAGACGTCCAAGAGCCTCTCGCACTACTGAAGTCACTATTTGTCGGTTCCTAGCACGGTGTCTGCCATCCGATAGCCCTTAAATAGCAACGCTGAACAATAAGTGGTATTACACACAGCATTATTTTTCCTCACTCTCCCTCTCCTTCTTTCTCTCCCTCTCTCTCCAAGTCCATGAGGTAATCTGACATTTGACAAGTCCAAAATTGGATTGAGGACATCTGGTTTACGTTACATCTGGTTTATGTTATTCTCTTTCTTCTGTACTTTCACCCACCCCCACTGCCCCCCACTCCCCCTCCCTCAACTCTCCTTCCATCACTCTCCCTCCTTCTTGTTGATTTCAATCTTGAGCCTGCTAAACTAACTAAAATCCTTCAAATAACAAGACATATGCCAACGCCTCGCTAAAATGACACAATTTGGTCAGTGGAAACGAAATAATTGACATCGATGAAATTTCCTGGCGTACCAGCTGAGTGTTTTGACAGTTTCTTTTTTTAACAGAGAGACACCTTGGCAATAAAAAAAAAAAAATTTCAAAAAGATGCGACGTGAAGTTAATTATCTGTAAAAAGCCAAAAAGCTGGGGCAAAAGTTTGAAAAATATAAACAATGTGTCCTCTGATCTGTGGCGCCAACACTAATTTTAGATGCACTTTGTGAGAAGAATCCAAAGTATCAGTCCAGTGTGACTGTGTGTGTGTGTGTGTGTGTGTGTGTGTGTGTGTGTGTGTGTGTGTGTGTGTGTGTCTGTGTGTGTGTGTGCATCCCAGCAGTGCCTCATCAATCGGGCCTTGTTCAAGCTGCCAGCCCAAATGCATTTTTTGGCATGTCCAGATTGTATCCAGATTGCTTTTAGAAAGTCTGGACGACAAAAAAAAACAAAAAAAAAAAACCACTCCAAAAAACACATGAAATGCAGATCCAAACCACACTTGGAGGTGATTTGAAAGTGCCATTCCAATCAGATTTTTACAAATGTCTCTCAGTCAGGACGCTCTGGACACTCACCCAGTCGGATTTCAAAAGTGTCTGGTGCTGGCAGAGCGGTTTTACGGAGGACGACTCGGAGAGCAGCACTCAACAGGAAGAGGATTACGACGTGACTCGACAGCGTGAGATGATGGCGCTCCGTTTATGATATTTCCATCTTAGGAAGCTGCGTCGTCGACATAAATAAAACACCTACTGCAGCCTATATCATTACCATAGCGACCCATGCAGAAAGGTTGGTGATGCTCAGACGCATAAATTGGGTCTGATCGCTTGTCAAATAACAGTGCAGACAGTCAGACAGCGTTAAAGACCTGATTTGGGAATGGATGATGAATGGTGTCCTCTCAGGTGTGCAGGTGGAGACAAGTTGATGTGTATCCTGATGCAAGCTCAACTCAGTCTAGGTATTCCTGAGTGACCTGAACACTGTATATAATAATATCTCAGCCTCCATTACAAAGCTTCATAACATAGAATAATGCATGCTTATTTACATATTCTGTATATATGATATGCGGAGCCTTACTAACTACACAAATATACTCTTATAGTGTTTATGATAGTACAAATAGAAGAATGAAGACTGTTTAATATGATTGTTATAATGCATTTATAACTCCCTGTGCTAATGAACAATGGCCCTTTATTGTTTTCTAATACAAGGATCCCATTGAGTATAGTAAGACTGAATATTCAGTGTTGCGTCATGTTATCTTGAGTTGCAGTAATGGGTTAGTCATCACTATTTTAGCGTGACTGTAGCTGTAGCTTTTAATCTGACCTAATTATCACAGTAATGTTAATGTACTGTGTCCGTTGTTCATATCTTTTACTTCAGTCCTTTCAGCAGGAGTCACTGTGATGACTTTGACCTCGCTTTGTGACAGCGGACAAACAGATGGCTAACTAATCTCACTTCACGCTGCGGGCTTTGTTTCGCTTTGACGTTGTTTTTTTCTTTTTCCCTTACGTCTCTTTAAAAATATTTCAAATGATTTCCTGTTCCGTGTTATCTGTGATCTGAAGCGAAGGGTAGTATTACATGCAAATAACCTCTACCTGGACAGCATATGTGACAGAAACGAAAGATAAAAAAAAAAAAAAAAATGACACATTGATGGTTGGTTAACTTTCATTAGACTTCTCCCTTTTCAACTTGACTGCTTCTCTTGTTGCAGATTTTAAATGATGGCGTCATTTCGTTGTACACATCAGATAAAAATCTCTTAAAACTCACACTACGGCTGGAAACTACTGGTCTGGGCCACCTGAAGGAGACCAGAGAGGCTTCCATAGTGTGTGTGTGTGTGTGTGTGTGTGTGTGTGTGTGAAGGGGGAGAGGGCACGTGTTTGGAGCTGGTCAAAACACATGTCTCACACTTGCCTCTGATCTGCACGAGTGTTCCACAGTCAAATCCTGGAGGTAAAAACAAGAAAGAAAGAAAAAAAAAAAAAAAAGTCCAAAATCTGAGCCTATGTTCAGTTTCCTCATTCTCTCCCTTCCTCACAGCGTCTGGCTGTAATCAATCCCTCTTTTGTGCTCCAGCAATCTGATCGGCCCCGCTGTTCTCTCTACTGACATTTTTTTTTTTTTTTTTTGCGACGCAGAGACGCAAAGCAGCCAGAAAAACCTTGATTAGGTCTCATCATTGCAAAGTCATGACTAATGTTCCGCTGTTGATCCAAACAAATGGTGGAAATGTGCGGAGTTCTAAGGCTGCCGGGTCGACAAAGAGCCCTCGCTGTGGGGATGCGAGATTTGATATTGAACCTGGGAGTTGTCCCCGCTACGTCTCAGAATAAACACGGTGACAAACAGGCATTGCAGTGTGCCTCACTCTCCATTTCCTCCTGGAGGCTTGAATTAAGGGAATATTTTCAATCACCTGCTGTATATGTAGCGCGCTTCCTGTAAACATAGCTCGTTCTGCTTTGGTTGACCTCTAGGGGCCCTTGGCGGAGGCGCTGAAATTATTCAGCGTTGTTATTAAACAAGCAGCTTGAGACGACCAAAAATATGATCTCACCCATCACTTTTTTTCCCTCCTTTCCTCCTAGTATGAAAAGGTGTGAATCCGAATGAGGGCTTATAGCATAATGAGTGACTGAGATTGTGTGTCTGCTCTCAGCTGGAGATTGGACGCCGATGTGCAGAGGGTGTAAGATGAGCTGTATATCGCTGTATGTCGTGCGCCTGGGGTGATGGCTGATATTTAGCAGAAGAAGGACACGCAGATTATGTTCCTGCAGGGCTGGGGCTTCAACCAGCAACATAACAATCCTGGCATGCAGAAAGAAAGGGAGAGAGAGAGAGAGAGAGAGAGAGAGAGAGAGAGAGAGAGAGAGAGAGGAGGAGGAGAGAGGATTCAGAAGGAGATGAAGCGCATCGGACGATGAAAAACCAGAGGGGCGAAGAAAAAGATTGCAGATTGAGAAAGAAACAAAAAAAGGAAAGAATGTTGTATATTTGTGTTTAGCTTGGGGCCATTGAATTGAAATGAGGATAAAGGAAGAGCACAAGTTAAAAAAAAAAAAAAAGAAAAAAAGTGGGGTACACGTGTCCCAGCCAGTGGTGCATCAGCCCCAGATGTTGCTCTTGCGTCCCCACCCCTGCCTCCTCCATCAGCCACAACCTCTGGAGAGATGAGGCTGCCTGTGGGAAAATGCAGAGGACAGTGCATTGTGTGTGTGTGTGTGTGTGTGTGTGTGTGTGTGTGTGTGTGTGTGTGTGTGTGTGTGTAGATGTGTGTGTTGCAGCATAATTTTTAAAGCGGTCAAATTAGACTCAGGATCGATGTCCAGAAGTTGTTAAAAAGTTGTCTCAAAGTTCCTTGTTCTACTTGCTCGAGATTCATTCACAGTTGATTAGCAAAAAGCTGTTTTTAATTCTTACGGGCTTGCGGATCACTTGAGAAAGAAAACAAAACAAGAAAAACGCTGCAGTGTGAGCGCTCGTCATTTATAATTCAGAAACAGAGAAGCGTTTGAGAAGTTGGGGCCTGCGCTTGACATCCCGCGAAATCACCAACTTTCAAAAATCGAGCCGGTGACGAGACTCTCATATGACTACAATATCTGATGTATAATAAGAAGCATTCGTAATTATTAAAGGGGCGTTGAAGAAAGTGAGTAATAAAACAAATACAATATTATTTATTTTTTAAACTCTCCATTATAAGTCAGGCAACTTTATAGCAGCACAACTCTTAATCCTTGGAGTACAGTTTTAATGATGCATGCTGGAAATGGAATAAAATGTGAGCAAGCAGCTTATAATGCGTGTGTGTGTGTGTGTGTGTTGAGTTGTAAAAAAAAAAATGTTTTAGTGTGTTTTTTTTTGGGTTCATCTCTCATCTCTAAATTCGGTGTTTATATGAGAGCTCTGTAACAATGGGTCATGGGATTTTGCCTCTGCTATTTAGATACATTAAATATGATTAAAGAGGAAATGGGTCCTTTCAGGGGCGCAATTAAGTGCTCTTTTTGTTTCTAACCGCAGGGATAACATGGGTTAGTTGCCGATTTGTATGGAGTGTTTGTCCTCGAGGGTTCGTACTTTTTGAATGGTTTTACCAGTTTGTCTTGTTCTTTTGTGCTGTATTAATCTACCACACTGGCGCCTCTTACCCGCCTTGCCATGGCAACCCACGTGCATACGGTACATTGTTTTTTCTTGTTTAGTCTGGGTTAAAGGTTTAAACTTAACAAACAGTGAATGAGTTTGTACTTCCCTGCTTAAATGATCACCAAAAATCTAAGTGTCCAGCTCCACATGGTTGCTATGATACTGGTATTTCTGTTGTGAATTGTAAGGATGTTTGAATTCTTAGTTTCTGCTTCCGTTATAAACATGACGGTTAAGTATGTTGTATATATTTAACATTTTTCTGGAGGCGGGGAAACATTCTTTTAGGGATATGTAAATCTACTTCAAGCAGTCGTGTGGTGTGTGTGTGATGTTATGATTAACATGTAACTGGGTGATGAATCCCAAAAAAAAACGCTGTCAATAATGCCCAGCTCTAACTTTAATGAAAGCAAATCAGTTTGTTTACAACTATGCTATAAGAAGATGTGATGCTCTCCATATGGATTGGTGGGGGTGTGGGGGTCTCTGGAGACTTGAGGGATATCCGTGTGAACAATTTGTTAGGTTTTCCATACGCAGATGCAAAAAATGCACGCATAATAGAGGTGGAAAAGGTCTGTCTGTGTTCGTTTCCTGCTGGTCTGAGAGTTTGTGCGTGTGTGTGTGTGTGTGTCGGGTAGGGGGGGGTGGGGGTCCTGGAGAAGCTCAGTCCTGCCTGCCTGCTGTGTCACATCAAGGTCTCACAGTCAAGATGTAGAGAAACCCTTCTACTCCACATTGCTACATTATTTTTTTTGGCATCATCTCATTGCCATTAAAACCATTAAAGCAGATCAGCAAATTAAAAAAATTAAGCTGCAGGAATAACAAAAAAAAATACTATAATTCATTTATGTTTAAGTCATTTTGTCTATCTACGACATTGAAACAAAAAAAAAGTGAATAAAAATGAAAGACAACTATTAATATGAATCATTACACCTACAAAAGTAACGATTTGAAAATCTGTTTTCAATTATACCCTACGCCGCTGTGCCATTTACAGTAAAGTGTGGGATGATGAGCGTCGGCATTCCTGCGAGTCTTTTGCTGGTGTGTCGGCGCAGACAGCCTCTCTTAGAAACGTATTAGCGCTGAGTGGGTTTGTGTGTGCTTTATTAGTATTGATCGGCACGATGAAGGAGTAAACAGCGCCTTCCAGAATATAATGGAGACCACAGACTGGGTTTGGAATCTGAGAGAGAAGTATGATGGCGGTTGAGAGATTCGACTTTTTGTTTCTTGAGTGTTGTTGTTGTGCAGAAGTAAAAACATCAGCTGAAGCTCGATGTCAAGAGGCGTCGCTTTTAGACAACGAAATGGTGTGGAAAGCAGGTCAGAAAGTGTCTCATTCTGCTGACATCCACACCTCGGATCTCATCTTTCACTGTGAATGACACGCAAGAGACGTGAGAGACAAAAGCAGCGAAGACGCCCAGAGAGGCAAACGCACAGGTCTCTTTTTACGGAAAAAATAGAAGCCAATAGTGTCAAATCACCCTGAAGAAGTCAGAGGAGGGCTATGAGAAACTAAGGAGGGTATTGATACATTTAAACTAGCAAAGGGTAGGGAGATATATCGCGGGGTGGATGAGATGCAGAGGTGTGAGGGGCTAGTTAGGTGGCTGTAAATCACCACCTGATCACCACCTGATCGTTCATTACATCTGTCTCTACACCGGGGGGTTTGTGTTTTTGTGTGTGTGTGTGTGTGTGTGTGTGTGTGTGTGTGTGTGTGTGTACGTGAGTAGAACCAGATTACATTTCCACGGGTCAGGATTGCAAATGAAATACCGCTGGGGAGGTTGATTAGCCATGTCAGTGAACTGTGGTAAGACATGGCGTCGCAGGCCGCTGTTGGGCTGGGTCCCATCTGCCTCCTGCTAAGTAGCAACCAAGACCACATCGACTTGGTCTTTTTAATTCTTTTTCGAAGAAAATGCACCATTATCCATAACCCCCTGTATCCTCTTCCACAACGAATAATAGGAAAGTGAACAATGAAACAATGAAATTTAGTATAGAAATAGAAATGTAGATAACAATTGTTATAAGTTAAATTAATTGATGCAGTATTGTTGTTAGTATGGGGCTGGTAACATACACATAACAGCCATACCCATACTCCATTTTGATCCTATAAAAGACCTTCTATCCTTGTTGTCCTTGTTGCTAAATGCAACAGCACACAAGGCTGAATGCCTCAGCTATTCTTGTACTTGGAGAGAATAAGTGTTGCCACACGAGGCATCTTTTTTTCAGTAGTGCCGTTTTCTGTAGTGCAAACAATAGAGCGTGACTGTAGAGCAACGAAAGTGGGCTGTTTTCACTACGCCCTGGTTTCTAGGATTAAAAGTGGCATTGTATTAAAATCGCTAGTTTCAGTTTAATGTTTTCTATTAATTTTGGTCACGCTGCACAATTATAATACGGGTTTCAGTTGAGTATCTGGTGTTTTGCAGTGTTGTATTTTGTTGAAGGGGATCAGACCTCTTCTTTTTGAGTTGCGATGGTGGGTAGATCAGTGATTGTGAATGACTGATGTAGGAAGGATAAAACTGCTGTATAAGCTGTATAATTATTTATGTATTTAGTGTACTCAACCGTGTGTGTGTGTCCAATTAAAGGAAACTGATTGTAAGCAGAGTTAAGAATTCTACGTCAATGTCATTCTTTATGTTATGAAGGTGTGGTAAGAGGTGAGGCTGAATATGTGAAAGGTCAGGCACTGGACTACTGAATGAAGGAGTGAAAGAAGAGAGTAGGTGGCAGGTGGTAGCTTATTGTGAGGCTTGATTTGATGCATGTATTGCTATGGCTCGAGTTATTTTTGTTGAATTTCAATTTTTGCCTCTAACATTCAGTTCCAGTCAGCCAGTCTGCTTTTTATTTATTTATTTTTTGGCAACACCCCTTTTTGAAAGCTTACCAGTGCCCAAATACCATCCTCTGGCGTTTATACGAGGTGGCAAGGCCACATTTTTGTGTGATGAGCAATCACAAGAGACAGTGTGTGTGTGTCTGTGCGCACGCACAGCTGTTCTCTCACAACAGCAGCAGCGAGTAGCCAGAGAAAATTTGGAGTTATTGCTGCGACACTGCTTACATGCCGACAGAAGGTTCAATTATGGCGCCTCTTTTTTTTTTTTTTTGTAAACTCCCATTTTCGACATCCTAAGTAAATCATCAGAGGCCTTTGAGAAGAGTCCCTGAACATTTGGGGCATTCATTCATGTTTTTCTTTCAAAATAGCCTGGATCATATTTGTGCAGCGTGGGATTTCAAAGAGCAAGCATAGGGAGGAAATAAATCAAGAAGCAACAAACAGAATACGCTGTGTCATCCCCCAGCGGTGCGGTTGATGAGATTTTTTTCTACATGTAATGTCGCTCTTTGTGTGTGTTTGTTTGTGTCACTGTCGCTTTCAGTCATATAAAATGTCTAATTCGAAAAAAAGCTATTCAGGTGAATTGGAGGAGATTTATTTTGGGGAGCTGTTACAGTGCAGAACATCTTTTTTTTGGGTTCCCAAGGATAAAAGAAGAGATTTAGCTTTCGAGCAGAGATGTGATGGTGTAAACCTTCAAATAAAATCAGCGCTCTGTGTGATGTGGCAAAGTTCAAACCATCATGTACTTGGAGTAAGACAAGAGTCAGGCTGGGTTCCCTGACACCGCTGAGTCCTTGGCAAAGAAAATGTATGAAAGCGGTGCGGTCCCAAGGCTGCTGCTCAACTCCATCTTGATAGCAGCTTCTCTGAAAGGCAGGCGTGTTCCCTTCACTGTCCAGATTCTTATCTCTGTAATTGCCTTCCAGTCAGGGAGGAGCAGTAGCGGAGTTGGCAGTGGTGCTGCCCACTCCGAGACAGGAGACATGCTCCGATGAGGACTCTGAAGTGCTGGGGTTGGTAGAGAGGACTAAGGGGGGTTGGTGGCTTTTAGTTCACTGCCAACAGAGATGTGGGGTGCTGCTTTGTCGGCTTGACCCGCGTTCAGGACTCGAGCGTTGTCCGTGAAGGGCGCCAAGAGTTTTATTGACATGTGTCACGGGTTCAGCTACTATCAATCCAAAACACAGGGGCTGCAGCCAAGATAGGACTCGACAACAGAGTATGAGATTAGTGTCACATCTCCAGTGGCCACTATGGAGAAACTGAACACAGACACTGATAGTCTGACAACCACCTACTGCACGCACTGACTGATTTTATATAACTAGCTTGTTTCATTGAACATTTTTTTGTTGTTTCTTTTAATGTATTTCTTTAACCTAGAACTTACAGCAATGATGTTTTCTGCTATTATTTTCACCATTAATTACAAGAAAATAGTGAAAAAACCTGAAGTGACTTCTTCCAACCAACATTCCAAAAATAAAAGATAATCACTTCACTACCATGTTATTGAATGATTTAATATTGCATATGATAAAACAATTGGCAAATGCTCATATTTGAGAACCTTCACAAATTGGATTTTTGGCATTTAAACAATAAGTTAAGTGATGAATCTATCATCAAAATCGCTGCAAGGTAATTTTACCTTCAATTAATGTGCTTTTAAAAGGGCATCAAGTATATTTTATCATGATTGCATTATCTTTCATCACTGAGCAGAATAATTTATTCCGGGATAAGAAGAAAAGCACTTTGAGGGTTGTGCAGTAAAAGACAAAGCACCAGTCTACAAACTAAAGGATTGTTTTATAGTCGGACAGAAGTAGACACAATACTTGTTGTTAAGATGAAGTCAAAGGATGTGGTATTAGTGGCTAGCTGTACTCAAAGTAGAACGAGCAGAAAGACAGAAGGAAGTCAGGTTACTCTAGCGACTCATTCTGAAAGTAGGAGAGCTGTATGCAGTCTAATGAAACCCTTAAAATGCTCTGTCACTTTCATATGATGCTTATGTTCGGAGTAGTTTAATGCTATTCTAGTCGAGGTATGGAAAAGAGAAAAAAAGTTACAAAGGACAGTTTAACATTTGCTGAAAGATGCCAGAGTGGCATCTGTCAGGATGCTCAAAATGTGACTTTGTATAACTCAATCAGCCTTATCCCATTCTGCATATATTGCTCCAGAGCATTCCACATTCTCCCTGTTAAATGCTGCGCAAACAACCCGAGAGGCGAGTCTCCGAGATCCCGGAAAAAAAAAATTAAAAAAACAACACCTCGACTCTCTCGGCTAGGGCTGAATTCATCATCTGAAAGCTGGCAGGAAAATCAATGAAAACTAATAAAAGGGTCATGCAGCGTGAACGGAGGCCTTATTTGAATTATGTCCAAGGATGTGGTCTGGTCCTATAAAGTGCCTGGTGTGCACTGTGCAATACTGTGAGGGGTGTTTAGTTGGGTGCATGCCTGGGGAAAGATTTTCACTGTGGGAATTTGGAAATGAAAAAATAAAAAAAAGATGGTCGTGCAAACATAACCCATCAGCTTTTTAATTGGTATCAACTAGAATATGTTTGCTGTGTGTTTTTAATACCCTGAACAACAAGCTTCATGTAGAAGGATAAACTGGAGGAATGTGCCCCAAACATGAGTCAAGGTATGTGTGAATAACAACTTTCTGAAGCCAATTCTTAAGGAAGTCAAGAACAATCTTCCTCTTCTGTATCGTCTTGCCCTCATAAGAAAAAAAAAAAAAAAAAAAAGAGAAAATTCAGAGACAAACCTGCCACGTTCACTTTCTCCGAGTTGGAGCCGCCGGGTGTGGCTGTGCTTGTTCCATTGGTAAGGTTTCCCCCTGTGCCGTTGTAGATGTTCTCCACTTTGGACTCCAGCTTTCCCAGCCTTAGCATGATGTTATCCAGCAACACAGCGAGGGTCTTCTTCAAGTCTGAAAGTGAGAATGTGTTATATTACTGGGGTTTGATATTACTCCACCATCTTTGAAATAGATGAGATAAATAGTTGTGATAATGTAAAATCCCGAATGATACTGGATAACCCTAAACCTAATCTGAACAAATAGATCCGACTATTTTTGGACAAACTTTATACTGACCACAGTTTGTTCAAAAGACTGGCATTTTCTAAATAACCTCAAAACTTTATACTTTATTTTCTCATTACTTACCGGCCAACACTGGAGTATATACATCAGCTGAGACCATTTATCATTCTGCCTCTAGTAGGAGTAGGATTAGGTAACCATAAAGTCTCCAAAACCATAATAAGGTATCATGTGTTTTACTAACTGACTAAGCAGGTATTTTACATGTATACTGTTCCCATTCTGTTTTGACCATCTTTCAGCATCATTTAACAACACTAACCACTGAAGATTTGAGGTTGATTGAGAGAGTTTGGCCACTCATAAACATGTGAGTATTGGACCAATTAAAAGTTTTGACCTTGTGGTGACCTTATATAAAAAGTTAAAGAATCACTAAATGTGTTAGAAATCTGCCCAGTACTTGTCCAGGCATTTCATTTGAAACCACAAATGTCAACCAAAACCAAACCAAACCAAATCTAACCAAAGCATTAGAGAAACCTCCGTGGTCCATGAATGTCTGGGCAAAAGTTCATGGAAATCCATCCAGCAGTTTGGACCTTGATCAAAGTGGTGGAACGACCAAGAGCCAGGCATCCAGACTATCCACAGAAATACACCACTGAAAATGGCTAAAACTAGACTTAATAGCAAACAAAAGGTCCTCATAAATATATAAAAAGCCTAATATGTGGGATAAAATGTATACACAAGCAGATTTCAGTCTTTAGATAAGAGGTCAGCATCAGAGTGACCTTAAATGTAAGACTCATTATTAAATATATGTCTGGACTTTGACTCGATTTGTATGTGATGGGAACTTCATCTCCCTTTGCATCTGGCTCATTTAAATATAAAAACCGAGGGGGTGCCTGTGACCTTGCTGTTTAATTTGCGTTTGCGTTTCTGTGGGCATCTTTCTTTTTTTTTTTCCCGTGAGCATTTATCTACATAGGACATAGCTGACAGTGTTCCAGTCAGGGGTTTTGGTTAAAGGGGAGGGGGGCTGCTGAACAGTAATGAGACAGGAGGTAGGGGCCCGCGTTCAAAATGGCAATGGTGATTTTAAGATGTGGCATTTTTAGATCTTGTGGTATTTGTCTGATACGGTAACCCGCGGCGATTGCGCTGACATTTGAAAAGAAAATGTTAAGTTGAGTCGCTGTAACCGGCACATGCCACAACCACAATTATGTTATCATCAACATGCTATTTGTCATCAGTGGAGAGGCCTGTGCAAAATCATCAAACCAACTGTGTATTATATTATGTATGCATTGGCTTCTGAGTCTATCATGCTTCGGTTTTGCCTAAGATGATGATAATTGCAGCTTGTCTATCACATTCGAGCGCCACTTTTTTTTTTACCCCCACCCCTCGCAGTGATGCATTTGACACGCCAGTTTTCATCATGTCAGGAGAGACAGGCAAGGGGCGCGATGAGACCCTGGCATGGCGTAGCGGCTCCCGATTGGTATGAAGAGAGAAAAATGCCAGAGCATTTGTCTGATTTGGATGAGCTCTGTGTGCTGGGAGGAGCTGATGCACAGAGCTCGTAGCAAAGAGTGAGACCAGGAAGAAACCAAATGGAAAGATTTGGAGCGCGAGGCCTTGCCAAG
>JANJYP010073130.1:0-18806 GCA_024605115.1 Rastrelliger brachysoma
AAAAGATGCCTCATTATCACAATTACAGTGCTGTTTATTTACACTTGCAGGAAAAAGGAAATTTGTATTTGAGAGGGAGAAAAAAAATACAAACAAGTTAGCCACAGAAAACTCAAGTCTACTTTACCTGGATAATGAAGGTACCAAAGACAATACTACAGAAGATAAGGTTGTTGAAGATGCCTTCAAAGACATTCCTTTCACCGTGGATCTTGCGGGCATTGATCTCATTGAAGAGCTGCATCAATACAAAAGTATTGAAGACAATGGTGTAGTGTTCAGAAGGTGGGGCGTGGAGGGGTGTATTCCTGCCACTGTCAATGTCAAACATTTTCTCCCCTACAGAACAGTGAGAGAGAAGTTGTTGTGAAATGGATCGACCTACAAAATACGCAAAAAATACGAAGAGAACTAGACTTTTGCATCTTACCAGCAAAGAGCAGTGTAAAGATGATGACTAGCTGGTACACTCCCTGGNAACCTAGAAAATACGCAAAAAATACAAAGAGAACTAGAATTTTGCATCTTACCAGCAAAGAGCAGTGTAAAGATGATGACTAGCTGGTACACTCCCTGGCCCAGGATGTTTTTCATCATTGTGCGAGAAATGAGAGGCTTGTTGCGGCCATATGGCTTCCTTAGCAGCAGGGCTTCTGTAGGGGGCTCAGTGGCCAGGGCTAGTGAAGCAAACGTGTCCATGATTAAGTTGACCCATAACATCTGTACAGCTTTCAGTGGTGAGTCCTGGAGGCACCGAGAGAGAGGGAGAGAGAGAGGCGACAAATTAGGTTGAGGAGGAGGAGACCAGTGACAAATACAATATAATGAACCACCGACATGATTTATTACTGTCACACATCTCATCTCAAGTAACACGGAAATTCAGAACATCTATTGGTAGTCTAAATAATGTACAAATTACAAATAAGAAATGATTCCAGTCAAAGTTTTTGCACTGTGGTAGTATGAGCCTTGAGGACTATGTGTTTTGACATGTTGTCTAAAAGGCTGATGGCAGATGAAATAGAATCCTCAGAGTGAAATGACGGCCATTTCACCATTGCAGTTTATTTGGAAAATAAAGCAATTGTTTATTATAAATCTGCTCTTAAAAACCTTTATTATGCCAGAAAATACACCATGTGTTGACCACAAAAGACCGAAATATAATCATTAAAGAAATTCACAATTGCTTATCATTTTTAATGATGAGGAAATTGGTCAATTAAGAAATAAAATACTCTAAATGAGGCAAATTTGGGAGGTGCAGGACAGATAATTGCACATTTTTGAAATTATATTGGACTGCGTGTGTCCCACAGATTTTACTGCTGGATCTCCATGGTGAGGCTATGGTGAGTTGGAAACTTCACTGATCTGAGCTATTTTAGTCTGATATTGCCAGCTGTAACTATTCCAGTGCTGTTAAACTGAAGTGTGAACTACTGAACAAACAATTTCACAGTTTAACAAGTTAGACACCAGCACACTAGAGACCAATGCCTTTTTTAACTAAGCGAAACAGAGTCTGATGGTTCCAACCTGTGTGATGCAGGCTCCTGTAAATGCTACGATGACAGCCACCACATTGACCGTTAGCTGAAACTGAAGGAACTTGGAGATGCTGTCGTAGACGTTGCGTCCCCACATAACAGCTTTGACGATGCTGGAAAAGTTGTCGTCAGTCAGAATGATGTCAGATGCTTCCTTGGCAACATCTGTACCAGCGATACCCTGGAGATAAAGAGATGGTCAAGGATCTGTTTACAGCTGATCATGGCCGCTACTGCTCAAAATTAACTGTTGTGGTCCAATCACATTTTAAAGGATTACTGACGGGATTAGGTTGTGGCACTTAATAAATGACCTGTCTTAATTTTATTAGTAGAATCCTAGTTTAATTACAGATAGTAAACACTGAAAACTCACCATGGCAAAGCCGACATCAGCTTTCTTCAAGGCAGGGCCATCATTAGTACCATCTCCTGTCACTGCTACTACTTGTCTCTGTTCTACCACTGTACTATCAATAATACCTGGAAAAAAAAGTGAAACAAATATATAAAAAAAAATAAAACCTCTGCAGCCTAAAAAAAACAAACTTGCGACAACAAAACATTTTTCTATTCATTTAACCCATACAAAAAAAGGACAGAAAGAAGAAAGAATTACCTTTGACTAGAGTGTGTTTATCAGTGGGGGAAGAGCGAGCCAGGACTCGTAATTTGGGCCAGATCTTGTCAATGCGTTCTTGTTCAATCTAGAAACACAAAACAAATAATTAATAGAGTCCCAAAAGTGCATTTAGTAACAGTATCTGAGGTACAGCATTTTACTGTGGCCCACCTCTCCTTTTTCATTGCGTATCCTTCGGTTGAACTCTTTCCCCTCCAGGCAGATGAAGTCATCTCCAGGCTGTAGTATGCCACACTTGGTGGCAATGGCTCGAGCTGTATTGATGTTGTCCCCAGTCACCATCCGTACTGTGATGCCAGCACGCTGACATTTTCTGATAGCATCTGGGACCTGAAGTGGAAGCAGAAACGCAGAGGAGGAGGAAATGCATGTTATTTTTGCATATAATTTGAGACATCAAAGTTCTTGTTCAACTAAGCTGTACTTCTGATACTACCCCTATAACGTGAAAGCACCATTAGTGTGTTAACATGAGAAAATATCTAAAATTGGGTTAGGGTTATGATGCTGTCATCATAGTGGTGTCAGTCTTCTGGTTATAAATTGCTGACACAATACTACTTAATATTCAACTCAGAGAGACCGGGTGTAATGAAGCAAGCTAGCATATTAGGGTCAGGTTGCTGGCACATTGCATGGGGCTGATGACAGTGCAGGGCAGGCGTACAATCTGCTAGCATGGAGCTACTTGACTTTGCAAAATGTTAGAAAAACTTCCTCTACATTCATTTTTTCCCCCAAAGCAATCACGCATTTCACTCACAACCTCGCACCAATATGCAGAAGCCACTAACCTCTGGTCTCACGGGATCTTCAATGCCCACCACACAGAGGCAGGTCAGTCCAGAAAGGATATCATTTTCATTGTCCCAGTCAGGTTCACCTTCAGAGGCAGCGAAATCTCTGTATGCAAGGCAGATGGTCCTCAGGCCCTCTGAAGCCATGGGCTCAATCACTTTCTTCACCATGTCATCTCGATCCCGTGGCCGAAAGACCTTCGATTCACCGTTTGCTGTCATGATTTTATAGCACCTGAGGGGAGAAAGAAAAGATATGAATAAATGTAGATTGTGGGTAAAATCAAGAAGCACATAAGAAAAAAAAACCCAGAAGAATAAAAGAAATAAGACAGTTGAGCACATTTATCGTAAATAGTAAAAAAAAATAAATTTAGATGAGATAACAGGGAAAGGGGGCAGAAGTGAGGACAACGCTTTTATATAGTGAGCTGCAGTAGTAAGAAGTTACACCATAAGCCCTCTGTGGGTTAAAAAGAAGCCTGCTTGGTTAAGAGGCTTACAGAGTTGTTACCAGCTCATTTTCTCAGTGCCTGTTTTTAAGTCGCAAAGTAAGGGGCTTGGGTGGGATACACTTGAACTTCTTAGCTGCTTAAGACATTACACATATCATTTACTGCAAACTCTGGCCAGCTGTAACAAGTAAAAAAAAAAAAAACAATTTAATAAACTTTTACTGATTAGAATCATTTATTGCTTGTTTAGTCAGAATAATCTTTTCAGTATAAAACTCCAAGATAGACAAATATAAAGATAAAACGCAAGCTCCCACAAATAAAACATAAAATGCAGAATGAAAATGCAGAATTAAAAAAAACTCACTTTTTAAGGAGGATTTCTGAAGCCCCTTTGCTGAACATACGGTAGCTGCCATCGGCCATCTTCAACACAGTGCTCATAGACTTGCGGACTGAGTTGAAGGTGTAGACCTTGTAAAGTTTTTCTTCGGGGATTTCATTGCGTATAGCTTGGTAGTCACGCTTCAGGTCAGCAGAAAAGCCCAGCAAGGCACATTCGGTCTTGTTCCCCACTTGGCGAGGCAGGCCCCCTTCTTTCTCTGGAGGCTAAAGGAAGAAGGGTTCAGACAAATATACAGCATAGCAAAATTCATAGGAATAGTAAATGTATTTTAGAGCCGCAGTGCTTTTTTTTCTGACTTACCATGATCTTAGTAGTGTAGGCGCAGTTGACTGCTATGCCCAGAATCAACATGTCTAAAATGGAGGAGGGGATGCTCTCTGGTTCAGGGACCTTCCTGTAGTGCTTTTCACCAACGAAGGCCTGCACCACAGTCATGCGGTTCATGGTCAGCGTTCCAGTCTTGTCAGAGCAGATGGCAGTAGCATTGCCCATGGTCTCACAGGCATCCAAGTGACGCACCAGATTGTTATCTTTCATCATTTTCTGTACAAATAAAAAAAGAAATTAATAAAAACAAATTTAAAGAGAAATGAAAAACTGGACAAAACCAGCACAACTTTAGCTTGTAGAAAACAGAAATCAGGACAAAGAAATGCATACAAAGGCTACAAGATTGAAATTAATACCATCTTGATTGGATAAAGCTCTCTGTTGGCTAACAACTCAGGAGAGGGGATCATAGTGTGGCTTTAGAGTATCAGTTAGCCAAGTCTCCTTGTCTTAATAGCCTGGCCTGCTAGTTTTAATAGGCTAAAATGTAAGCTGGTCGGCACTGGGCACAGGTCACTTGGCTAGGAGACTTTACCTTAACAGAGTATGCCAGGGAGATTGTCACGGCAAGCGGGAGGCCCTCAGGAACAGCCACCACCAGTACAGTGACGCCAATGATGAAGAATTTGACAAAGAACTGAATGTAAATGGGTGTGCACTCCTTAACCCAGGGCAGATTTTGGATCCAGAAGGTGTCTACTACAAACAGCACCACCAGGATGATAACAGTGATGGCCGACATAACCAATCCTGGGGGGGAATGAGAGATTTGGAAGAAAAGGAAGAAATAGGTTGGCAATCAATCATGATTTGTCACACTGGAGACAAAAAAAAATCTGTGGATGTCATTTACCAATATGTTATTTCTAATGGGATTCATTCTGAAAAGGAAACCTTACAGGAAATTAAGAGATGTAGGGAATGAAGAAGACCATGAATGAAGGGATAAAAGGGTAGAGGCCCATTAAGTTAGTATGTGGAAAATAATAGCATTCAGTTGTGCCAGAATCAAGTGTTTTTGTTTGACTCACCTGCTTTACCAATCTGCACGGCTAGTTTGGTCAGCTTGCCCTGTAGGACAGACTTCTCTTTCTTTGGCAGGTTGGCCTTCTTCTTTTCCTCTGCATCAGCTCCCTCATCACTGTTCAGAGGCTGCATTTCCATCGCAGCACCATCCTGTGCTTTAGCTGCAGCAAAGAGAAAGCAAAAGATGTTGAATACAATGAATGGCCTGCCAGTACTGTACTGGCCATTACGTTTTTTACTGGTGTCAGGTGATGCAAACAAATATAATGCAAATGCAGATTCCAGAGAGTGCACTTTCTGATCAAACCAGTTTAGCAGTTGTAACAAATCAGCATAACCCAAAGAACAAAGAGGCCCTTATTCTATAGTCTGGCGCCACATAACATTTAGATCTGTCTATTTGCTTACATTTGCAAGACCTGAAAGGGAATTGTTTTCAACCTTTTGCCATTACAGCAGTGAATGAATAAACCCCAGTAACGATGACAACAGTCTGTTATTTCAATTTAAATATTCAGATAAATAAGAAGAGGTGACCATGTAGGCTGTGATAACTACAACAAGTATAACAAGATAAACATGTTCAAACTTGTTTTAATTTCAAGTTTATTTGATTATCTGATACAACACGTTGGAGCTTCACAACCGTAGCTAAATAGAGCCTATATTCAAAACCTTTGGTTACTACCTTTTGGGAAGAGAGGATGTGAATGAAGGAGTAGAATGATGAATGCTTTTTAATGCTGGATTATGGGAATATGTCAACACGAGAGTAGAGAACTACACTTTAATATAACTAATGGAAAGTGACTTCCAAGAGAACATGAGATGTCACATCACTCAAACATTTTATCATGCTTTTTGTGCTTCTTTTTAATTCACTGGGAACTTGGGAAATGTCACTGTAATTATGTTTGCAGTGATTTGACTCCACAGTAATTAGAGGGGTAATTACCTTGCTCCCACCTCGAGATTTTAAGAACAGGTTAGCCAGCTGGTAGCACTGGGAGCTGTGGAATCACATTGTCTTTGGACAGCAGCCACAGCAGTTGCCAGTTAAATTCCCATAAATCTCTGTCATCTGTTCCTCAACATCCCATAGGACCACCCTCCCTTGCTTGCTGAATTGATGGGAATCCCAAACCCACATCTAACCAGGTAACCTTGGAGACACAAAGCCTCTAATGGCAAAAGAGGGAGGAAAGGCAGCCGGCAGGCCAGCAGGGGCTGGTCTCTGTCGTGTCGCTCGCCGCAATAAAATCATTAGCTCTGCCGGGCACTAAGGCTGCTGCTGCAGGACAACTGACACATCTTTCCCATCTCTCTTAACTTGTGATACGAGTGCTGTGTGCATCTTATTTGACTTGTGCAATCTTGCTTTTACAAGCACAAGCAACCCTTGACCATGGTGTCAATGCAAAAGCTTTATTTACTATGATATTGTAACCTGGTATTGTGTGGATGGATGCAGCAGGGAGAGGCGGAGCATTAACACTGGGCTACTGCAGCTGCTGTGGACTGTGGCTTGTTCTGCACTTACATGGCCTGTGTAATCTCAGTCTAAAGGATTACTGTTGATTCCTGGCAGGCAGAGGGAATCTGTGCACCAGGGACTAGCGCCAGGGTGGTGGTCACAAACCCAAGCACTGCTGATCATAGTGTCCCAGCAGGACTGCAAGGCTGGCTAGCTGGCTCAGATACTACTAAACAGCCTCATTATCATTGCTATCAGCCTGAAATTACACCACTGCAAGTCTTACAGTATGACTCTGAATAGTTCAGATTGGGACATCAATAGAAATCAAATAGTGGGGGCCTGAGGGAGAGTCGGCAAGAGAGAGAGAGATGGGTGGGAAAGCAGATGTTCTGGCCCCAGAATTGTTGCATGGCTTTAATCTCCTCATCACTAATCGCTATAACTGGATTCAGTAGCACCTGCTGCTCAAAGCGCAATGTGCCAGGGAAGGACGAGAAAAGAGGAGAGAGACAGAAGGGAGGGCCAGACTGTACAACGGGTACGCAAGAACAGCCAGTACTAAGTATACACTGACACAGGGTCATGCCAAAATATGCAACTCTTCATTACTTGCATTAAACCACTGTAGCCAATTATTAACAGATTGAGGCTTTAACCTACACCCGGTGCTGCTTAATGGGCAGGGACGCTGATAAAACCAAAGGCTAATACATAAAGGTTGGCACCAAGCTGTAAGTCAATGATAAATGCTCCTGCGTGTGTTTGTGTGTGTGTGTGTGTGCTAGCAATTTACCTTTCTTACGATTTTCCACTGATCCATCCTGCTTCTTGTCTGTGGAAAAATACGCCATGGAGTTAGCAGCAGTAAGGAAATAATTAGTGTCCAATTACCTGTATCTGTACAACTGCGCACTCTTTTTATATATAATATTCTCAAATTATATACATTCTCTCTGAGTTAATACAGGCAGAGATAAAAAAAAAAGCTTGAAATTAGCAAGATTGAAAGATAAAGAAAGGTAGTAATATGACAAATGTTCTTTTAACACAAGATTGTCCTTTAAAATTGCAAGCAGAGTGACAATTTAAAGAAATTAAAATCAAAATGGATCTAGTTTCCATGCGCTTAAAAGCCTCGTAAAGCTCAACTTCTAATATAAAATAGCACATAGAAGTAAAACCGGTGGTAATAAAAGGAAGTTTTAAAAAAAAGGGACGAGATACGCACTTTTTCTCTGTTTCTTCTTCTCCTCCTTTTCCTTTTTCTCTTCGTCGTCGTCTTCATCCTCACCACCCCCGAGTAAAGTGAAGATAATTCCAGTTTGAGAGTTAACACCCACAGCAGTGACCACCATTCTCCCTGAGCCCTCCATGACATGGGTGCCTTTAGACACATGAGGAAAATAAAACAGGAAGTGAGGAAAGTGTAATTAGAATATCTGACTAAATGATAATGTGCCATGACTCACTTTGTTTGCAGTGTTACTTATAAAGTGTGCTTATACTATTGACTAAATTAACATTTCTAACTCATATGTTGTTTGACTTGATTTTCCTTTTGGTTGTTGAGCTAGATTCCTTTGCTTACTGAAAGGGTGGTTTAGCCTTTCAAGTGGCATATTCAGCTACATCCAAGAAGGAGAAAATAAATGCAGGTTTTCAAATGCAGTTGATAAATACCAAAGAATACCGCTCCAGCAAGTAAAAAGACAAAGAAGCACAGTCACTGATGCAAATATCCTACAAACCTTTAATCAACAGCCTTTAATCAAAAGCCAATTGTCAGTCTCAGTGAATTAATGGAAGTCTGAGAGGGAGGCTACAACAAGGTTTTCACCAGAGTTTAATATCTCTGGCTTGCCATTCCTCTAAGGACACAAGAAAATAACGCAGAAAAAGATGATAACACAAGAAAAAAAACAAGATAAAAGACTAAGAGAGAAGCACTTAGAGTTTCTCTCATGCCAGCGTTAATTAGAGGATGTTTTTCTTTCTCTTTTGAGAGTGATGACAGAGGGGAATCAGCCTGAGCTAAGGGAAATCAAAAAGCGGTGGTGGAGCAGTGTGTACATCCACACACAGACACACAGTACAGTACATTTCTCTCTTGGAGGTGTGATGGTAGAGAGCCAGAGGAAAAGGTGTTTAGCTGAGCTGACTCCACATACCTTTTCTGAAGGACTGAACACAGAAATCAGCTTGGTTTGAACACACAGAATGAAACTATATAAATACTATTTCTAGTTAGCCTACAAATTAGGAGACTAATATTTAAAAGTAAAGCCAAATTATAATTAGAACCAACGTTTTAACATATTACTGATAAACTGCTGAGGTTCTTATTTTTCATTGAGCAGTTACGATGGCTCATTTGTGTAATTATTATTTAAGAATAATGAATTACTAAAATATTTTATCATTTTAAAAAAACCCATCACCGGGTCTCCCAGCTTATAACTGATTTAAATCCTTGCTTCACATTGTATAAAGCTTGCTGATATGAAATGAAACCCTTCACCTAGCACTGAAGCTATGTAAATTTAGAATGACAAGTTGGTCTACATGCTGTCTGTTATCTGGTGAAGTCACTAACCTGCATGAGTCAACAGTTCAAGTTACAGTTCAAACATCAAAAGCATGACTTTAACTAAAGCACCTAATTTAAGTACATCCACGGCTGTTTGGAGTTATAAGACGGATTCAAGTACATTTTGTTAATCAAGGGATCATTTTGGGTGTTTCTCACTCACTGGATAACACATGGCACGGTGATCTAACAATGTCCAAGAATTCAAATTGATACAAAAAAAATTGTAATTGTAATATTTATAAATAAAGGCATTTTGTGGAGGAATTTCAATTTCCAGATTGATTTTTTTTTAAAAAACCGAGATAAGGGTCAATTTCCCCTTTGACCTCTTTATGTACACGGCCAAACGAAAGTCTGCAATTTCATCAATGTGAGATAATTTTTTTGCAAAGGCCATGATGTCATTTAATCTGAATAAAGACCAAATTCATAAAGAGAGACTGAGGATTATGTGCAATATACAGTGGTGGAAAAAAGTTTTCAAATATCCCATGCATTTTGAAATATTGCAGTTATTATTAGGCTTCAAGTGCAATTTCTCTCAACACAGTCACAGCCAAAATTCTAAATAAATCTTAAAAAAAGACATTGATTTGTTCCATAAAAATACATAAGAAATTGTCAGTATTGGGTCGTTTTGGTACCAGTGATCCACTAATGAGGGTTATATAAAGTCTATATAAATTTTCTCGGAGACAAAACACACTAAGCATGCCTGTGGATACAGATTTTCAGCTCATTGAGATTGTAGACATTTTAAGGGTGTCCAAAAACCTTTCTCCACCGTTGTATAATTCAAGTTATTAATTGGTTGCAGTCTACAAGCATTATAAATTATTTCTAAAATAGCATGCTAAAAGTCAAGTCAAGTATTTGATCAAATAATTTTTCAAAAAACACAATCTATATTGACTTGTCAGTAACAGCCAGCAGTGGGAGAGCTTTTAAAAAACTTCAATTCATTACCTGATAACAGCATAGGATCTTTTTCTTGTGTTTTCTTGACATGGTCTGACTCCCCTGTGAGTGAGCTCTCATCTATCTTCAGATCATTGCCTTGGATGAGGACTCCATCAGCAGGCAAAAGGTCACCTGAAAAACACAGACAGGAGGCACGAAATTGGACGAAATTAGAACTGCGCTATCACATTTGAATGACTCACTGATAAGATTGCATTCACGTAAGAACCAAAAATAACCTCTTACCATATTTTATTTGTGCAATGTCTCCAACCACGATCTCAGCCACAGCAATTTGGATAATTTGTCCTCCACGGACAACAGTAAATTTCTGCTCCTGCTCAATACGGCTCTGGAGGCCCCTAAACTGCTTCTCTTTACTCCAGTCATTGAATGCTGTCACCAGTACCACGCAGATCACCGACAAAAGAATAGCGGCACCTTCGATCCAACCTGCCTCTGCCTCATTTTCATCCTCCACACCGCCAGCAGCCTTTCCGCAATCTGGGATGGACAGGGGAAAATGAGCAAGAACGACCACATCAAGATGTCATCAACCCATGAAATACACATATCTGAGACAATAAATGCTCTTCAAATCATTAAGAGAAATTCATTAGATTTTATCATTAAAAAATTGGATAAAAGGTGACAAAACATTTAATATAAATGTACATTTCCTAAGACCAAAAACATGTTAACAAACAATAACAAAACCCATTAAAAAAAAAAAAAAAAAGGAGGATTACTTACTTTCTCTATCGGCACCTGGAGGTTTATAAAAAGAAAGGCCTAGTGAAACTATGGCTGCCACTTCTAGGATTATCAGTGTGACGTCCTGTAGTGCCTCCCACACTAACTGTAAGAAAGTTTTGGGCTTTTTGGGTGGTATTAAATTTTGCCCAAATGCTGTTTTCCGCTTTTCAATGTCTGCAGGCTGTCCACTTAGTCCTGCGGAGGGGAAACACAGATGGAAGATATAAGCAATTTCAATTATAGGATTTTCATTTTAATATCTGTCTTGGAATTAAAATGTTACATTACAAACATCTTTTAACTTCATAAAAAAAGTTAATTAGACAAAATCTTGATTATGGATGTGGTGCTGTAGACATTTAATTTGCAGGAAGAGAATGTTTAAAAGAAAAGAAAAAAATCAGTGATCTGCATTATCTGCAAAAGGACTCAGCGTTTCTGACAGGATACTGTGGAAGCGAGAATGCTGGGCAACAATGACACACATTCTTTGGGCATGTCAAACATTTCACCTCTTTGAGGCATACAAGGGAATGTGCAGACAGAGGTCAAAGCTAATCCCATAAATTGCCTTTTTGAATACAATGACCGGCTG
Source organism: Rastrelliger brachysoma (assembly GCA_024605115.1). Taxonomy (NCBI): domain Eukaryota; kingdom Metazoa; phylum Chordata; class Actinopteri; order Scombriformes; family Scombridae; genus Rastrelliger; species Rastrelliger brachysoma. Next base: position 11,589 of record JANJYP010073130.1, read on the forward strand.
ACTGGAGAAGCTGAATCAACCGTAGACTCACAGGTTCCAATGTATACTACTGTCCTGTTATAGAGTCATCTCTTTGACACATTACACATCTGGCTTAAGATCCATTCATCCGTGTGCGGAGAGAGGATTCTGCAGCCACCCATTCAAATACCTCCACATTCAAGGCACAGTCATATATTCAAAAGGGCCTTCGCACATTTGATGATGCATGACAGTTTTTCAGTTCTATTCATGCCGACCGACTGTGTGTAGGTGGCTGTGCAGACTGGATGGAGCTCTGTGTGTGTGTGTGTGTGTGTGTGTATGAGAGAGATAGGCAGAGAGGAGGTGGAGCAGAATTGGGGGCCAGGGAAGAGTGACTGTGTGAAACTGTTACTGACAGGCAGATGGGAGTGGGTGGGGGTCGGGGTGAAGGTGCAAAGGACTGAGACTAATAAAGAGTGGAGCTACTGACGGCTGAAGGGAAGCTACACTGGGAAGAGGATCGTCTTAATAGGAAAAAGGCTCAGCGGGATCAATGGACAGACACAAAGACAGAAGGACACACACACACATACACACACACAGTACAGGTACAATGCAAATCATGACTCGACATTTGGATAATGAGTCTGTGCAGTGACAACAGTGTAGGGAGTAAGGTACATTATTCCTCTGTGAAAAGGGACATTTCTTCATCTGCAAAGTACAGAAAGTGCTGGTGCAGGCTGCTGTTAATTTTTGCTTTTTTCCAGGCAAAGGAAACTAAAAATTAAGTGAGCAAAACAATGAAATCATTAATGTAATTTGCTCATTCACCAAACAAAACATGCCAAATAAAATCTATACATCTACAACATCTCCTTTACTGTTTCTTACTATGGTTTATTCCTTTAACTACAATATAGTAGGGCACTGGGACATCGCTGATGCAGCAGGTGATTAAATACGATCAAGTTAAATTAAGTTTAAGAGCACAACAGTGTCCTTTATCTATTTTGATATATTCTAAATAAATGACAACCAATGCCACATTTTCCACCTTTCAATGTTAGGCACTGTCGGGTTAGCGTCTTAATAGCTTTTCAGTCATCTGCTATAAATACAGAGCCTCTTTGTGGCTTACCCTGAAGTAAAAGGATTTTTGGTGGGCTGTTATGAGAGTGTTAAAGTGATCACATGACTAGCAAATTTGAAACTGACTCTGAAGACAGTTTTAGAAGTTGCAATCAAGGGAACCCTCTTTAATTAATGTTCTTCCATTCCCACAAGTATGTGGCGAACCTCATTGTTTCCAAATGTCAGCTTTTTGAATGTCTTGACTTCTGTCCTTAAGAGCTAGTAAGAATTTTTTCCAATCAAGCCGATTCCAAAACAGGGCTGTAACTTTTATTAACGCATTTTTAATAATAAGTAATGTCCATTATTGAATCCATCAGTTTCTATGTAATTCAATTAGCTTTTAAAATGTTTTTTTTTAATTCAACTGCTAACAACAGCTAATCATTTCAGTGCTAAATAATTTCAGAAACTATAATTAAAGATGAATGTATTCACTGTCAATCCAAACTGTTTCCATGCTGATTCTTGCCAATGAACATGAAATATGCCCACAATTAATGCTACACTGTACACCTTAGTGAATTGTTTTGATACATTAAAAATGAGAAGTCATTGTTTGAGCTGACTAGCACAAGCCAAACCTGTACCATGATGGATTTTGATCCAATTTAATTAAAATTCTCCCTTTCACATTCCAACCTATTACTAAATCAAATGCAGTGGAATAAAACTTGTTAAAAAAGAAAAGAATCCTATATCACTAGTTATTTGGTTAATTGACATTACAACCTTGTACCAACACATACTTTTCTAAAAGGGAGGTGAGAAGAATGACGATGACTCATCAACACAGCTCCATTAAAAGGCTATGGGGTTTATCCTGCATAGCTGCCTGTTGCTGCTCCTTGGCTGTCACCGTCTGCTTTGATTCTCTATGCCTCTAATGAAAACATGCTGACAGCTAATACCCCGTTCAATTTTACACCACATTTTCCCTTCACATAATACAATAAATACAAGTGACAGGGAACGATCAACATGTCGTCCCTCCATTGGATACACAAACAGAAAATAGTTTGGCCTTGGCTCCTCACATCATTTTAGCGCCCAGAGTGTGTCTCAAGTCAGGCAGCTAATCATTAACCATTTAATTTGGATGCTTGTCCCCAGCTGACCCCTGCGAGCACTGTCATTTTAGCCACCGGTGAGGGGTCAAGGTAAACCTTCACTCTCACAATCTGCCTCTCATAAATTAAATAAGGACAGGATTTTTTTTTTGATTTTTTTTTCTTGTCTTCACGTAAATGTTGACAGAGAAGAACACATTGCTCAGTACAATAAGACAACCCTATCAATGGACAAACAGCTTGAAAAAAATCTTACTTATACATTTCAGGCACAATATACAAGGTAAAGTAATTTAAAAATGCAGTAGAGTGGACTTCTGCACACAGTCTATAATTGACTGTTGTACATATAAGAAATAAGACACTTTTAGGAGGTCCTCTGTTCCCTTCTGAACACTACAAGTATGTGGAAAGTTTTTCAGTCGTAACATGTAGATGACATTCAAATAGTGGACGATCAAAATATTTACCTTGTGCTTGTCATTTCTCATAAAAACTTTTTTTTTTTTTTTAATGTTGATCAATCTGCTAAATACCTAAGTGGAATCCAAGACATTGTTGGTTTGGTCAACCGGTATGTGGGATGAATGTCCTCTGTGACCTTTGTAACGCAGGCCAGACAGAGTGAGTAAAATATGACAAAAGTGTTTCAACATATTCACAAATCCGACACCATTAATATGATATTATGTTCATCCGAGTGTAATTAGGATAACTGGATTAAAGGATTTCCATCAACTCCGCTCAAGTCATGATACATGATAAAAGTAATGCTATGACTCACTGTATTACTTCTATCATGTGAAGATCAGATTACTCAGGTTTACATGACGATACCCACTAGGTAAAAACTAATACTAGGGAATGGATTTATAACATGTGAAAGCTATAAAGAAAATCAAGGCCTCCAAAACACACAAATATAGTGAGTTTCACTAAAATAATATTTGACATTGTTTTAATACCAGTATCTCATGGCTATCATGATCATATTGCTGCATTACATCCCTGTGCTTCTTTCCCCCCAAAGAAGATTCTTTGCTACTGTAAAAAAAAAAGACTGATTGATTTCGGCTTTGCAACTGTGCAGCACCACATCATACTAAAGCACAATCATCCCTTTGGTAGCACACTATAAACTAGTATCACCACCTTAAGGATTTCTGAATGAGATAATACTCATCTGTCAAGCCATGGTGGCATCAGGTTCAAACCCTGCATAGCAAACTACTTTCTTGGTTATGATCAATGATGCCTCTTCCGCTGTGGCCCCTCTGATATGTGGTGTTCCCCAGGGTTCTATTCTAGCCCCCCTCTCGTTCTGTGTATACGTATTGTCTCTGGGACATATAAACATTAACACACTTGTCAATACCATTGCTATGCAGAGGACATTCAAATTTATGTCCTATTAAAGACTAGCAAATAAGGCAACTTTCATTATTTATTATCTTGTCTGTCAAAAATAAAGTGCTAGATGCCCCAAAGCTTTCTTCAGTTGAATTAAAACTAACCAGAAATAATTACTTTTAGTCCTCTAAAGTCCACATAAATTTCACAGAAATATGTTGCCTCCCTGTCTACAAATGTTAAACCTGCAGCCAGACACCCGGGTGTAATATTTGACCTCATGTTTGAAAAGTAATAGTCATTCAGTCCCGTTTTTTATCAACTAAAGAGCATTTCAAAAATCAAGGCCTCTCTCTCTCTCGACCTGATCTCGAAAAGGTCATTCATGCTTTTATATCATGTTGGTTGGATTACTGTAATTCACTGTATTCATGGTTAAGCCAAAAAAATGATCTCACGCCTTCAGCCGGTACAAAACCCAGCTACACAGATTTTAACAAATACAAGACGAGATTGTATCTCACTAGTCACAAGTTAGTTTTGAAATTGAGTTTAAGATTTTACTGCTTACCTTTAAAGCGCTTCATGGCTTAGTGCCCGGCTACACTACAGACCTGGTGAGCATTACAACCCAGAAAACAAATCAGATCATTCCTCCTTCTGCATATTGTATTTATTATACTATTATATTATTTTACTACGTAGTACTATAGTATTATATAGTACTATATAGTGTATTGTGCACTGTGTTTTATTTTGTCCGATTCCTCTGCTTAATATTACTCAAATATTTTAACCTTGTAAAGCACTCTGTAACTTTATTTATACAGCACTTCTCAAAACAAAGCTTATTATCATTTATTATAATTATGCAGGAGAAGGAGACAAGACTACAAATTTCATCAAAGCCACGTGTATGCAAATATGACAATAAAATTTTAAATAGTTTGTACTGTGATATGAGTCTGTGATTTATCACTTATTACTCACAGAGGCATAAAGAACATAGATTAGATTTTATCTCCTGTTCACAGCACAGATGAAGGATCTAAAACTACTAAAAACAATATAAAAAGCCACCACCTAAGCCACCGTTTCCCACCTTTAATAACTTAATACAAGGATATACAAGAAACCAATTGTACTCACAGCTTTCAAGCAAGGGATTACTACAAGTGGATAAACATACCTCCCCAGTTTCATGACACAGGGAAGCAGGGTCTAGCTCGACGCTATATCCAATTGTTGGCAAAAGCCAATCTATGCACATCATTTTGAATTCAAACATGAAGACAAGATATCCCAGCCCCCTAAATTATAATGAGTAAGCTATCATTTAACAGCCTGAACCTTCACATTGAATGAGGGGGTGTGGTGACTGAAATGACAGATACAGGGAGCCTGTCAGCTTTGTGAACTGCAGCCCAATTGTGGAAGCCTCTCTACTCATAGCCGCTCACAGTCAATTGGATCAATAGGCTAGAATGCAAATATTTGACTAAACTAAAATAGCAATCATCAGGGAATAACTGCAAAAAGGGAAAAATAGGAGAACACTGTCAATAATATTGATGTGAAGTGGCCTTGCCCATTGGATGAGTCTAATTATTTAGAGGAAACCAGGGGTGGTCCCCTCGGGAGAAAATAAATGCTGCAGTGCTAATAGAGGTTGTAGAAAATATTGATACTACAGTCTGATTTAATTTTGTCTAATATTACAGCTGAAAATGACAGACGTTTGACACCTCTGTTTTCCCCCCTCTTTCAACATCACAAGAGTCCCTTCCAGGCATCTATGGCCGCTCCGCTTGACCAAACTTTGTACCGCATTAGAGCAACAGCAGCTGCGAGTGCCAAGATGTCAGTAACTTCCAGCTTAATGCAGACATCTGGGTACACTTAGGATTACAATACTATGACCCTGAGCTGCGATATTCAGTGCTGAGAAAATGTGGTAAAAGGGTGGGAATTTAGTTAAAACAGTACTCTAGTGATTTAGTATTGCTGTTATACACAGCTGGGGGACCCACAAGAGACGGCTAATAAAACAAAAACGGTCACAACTGATGTGGCAGAGGCTGAGATATCCTGACTCTTTAAGCAAGACCATAAAACATAAGAAGAGCGCATACAGCATGTACAGCAGCTCTGCCAACCTATTTTTTTGCAATCATAATGCAGGCAGAGTTAATACAGTGAGAACAGCCATTAATTCAGTTGTAAATGTCCAATGTATGAGTCATGCTCCAAAAACATGCCTCCTACACTTCCCATAGTGCAACTCAATAGTCTTTTCATTACACCCTACAAGCTCAATCAATACCCATGTCTTTCAAACTCCATGCCCGAGTATGTCACGCACGCTTCCAGTTAGATGTGTGTAATCTCAGAGACCAAGCCAAGATAACCCCGGTGACATCATGGCGTTATTTTCTAAGGCTTGCCACAGAGCACATTATACAACCGTTTTCACAAGCTGAGCGTAGTACTACCCGTGACGATATTGATGTGTAAAACCTGCTAGATTTCCCCCTTTAAATGTTACTGCAATTTATTTAAAAGGGACAATGGAACTAGAAAAAAAAAAAAGAGAGAGAAAGCAAGTGATAGGGAGGGCCGTAACTGAAACAAAACTGATACTTTATTTACCATGGTTACTTCCTATCGCAGAAAGAACACTCCAGAAATAAACCGCATGCAAGTAGTGAAACTAACTCTACTAACATGAGGCCAACTGTCACAGCTACACATTGGTGAGCTGTCTCTTCCAACCGCACAAGGGGATTCTCACCACGACTTTTTGAGAGACACACTATAGTGAGGACATGTCTTTAAATGACTAGTAGAGGGGAAAAAAATTCCAAAGTAGGTTTGATGATTTTTATCTGTGCTTTTTATCTGTGTCACCCATAATGCAGCACTGCACGTGGAAAGCACATTGTACGAATATTGTAAGAATAGTTCATAGTTAATTTCAGACTCAAAGTATTGATATGTTAATTACCAACATTAATTAAAATCACAGCCCTGTGAATTAAAATGTGAATGAATTTGGGAGATCTTTGGTGATACCCAGTCTTATGTGATAGCGTGACAAATCGCTGTGCCAATGAAATGATTAATTAGATTTAGCGTACATGCTTTAAAGTCTTACATTTTGCAAACCAGTTAAAGCAGATTGGCACATTTATGCAAAGCTGCAACAGGAAAGTTCAGTCAAACTTATTTGGATGAAGAAGAAAAAAATAAAGAGCTTGGAAATGTGGAGGATTAGTAAAGGATTGGCTTAAGGGGTTCAGGAAATGACCATCCAACTAATTAGAAATCCCTTTTCAATTGTCAAGCTCCTGTAATCTTAAATGATGGCTTAATTTCCCGAGCCAATGATGAATGAGCTGATTGAAACTGCAAGTGTCAAAACTCTCAGTGGCTGTGTACCAAGTGGAACAGCACCTGCTGGGAAGGGAAACAGAGTAAACCTACTCAAGCTCATCGTTGAAAAAAAAAAAAAAAAAAATCTGAACACTGTTTAAAAGCTGCCTTTGATTTACAGGGTATCAAGTAAATCTATCACTATATTTATTATATATATTAAAATATGTTGTTTTAAATAAAGCATTTAGTAGTTAGATGATGAATACAGACTATTTGAAATACAACATTTCTAACATTACATATGTAGTTTGACAGAAAAAAAGTA
>JANJYP010073131.1:0-10019 GCA_024605115.1 Rastrelliger brachysoma
ATTCAGCAAATACGTATAAAATCACCACATATAATTTAGTGGTTTTAAAATCATCAAACCACTCATTTATCATTAAATGTAATAAGGCAATCTTGGGTCACCTATTCAATCCAAATCAATGATGTCCAAAGTCCTTATCATCATCTGTCATTGATTCTTTTTTTAATAGTTGGTGTAAATACTCCCATCATACAAGCAGACCCTTAAAGTTCCTTATCATCATTGGTCTAAGTCTTTTAGACCAATGAATTCTTATAAGAATTCTCTTATAATAACTGCTTTGGCTTCTTTGGGTGTTCCATTCAGACATGTCATCGCTTTGTTTCTTGTCCTTTATGTTTGTATCTTGTTTTTTTTCATGCATGACTGGCAGTCTCTGAGTTCTGTTTTGTTCATTCAAGTACACAACCTGTCCCCCCCTTCAGCTTTCTGACCTACCTAGCTCACTTTTGTGCTTCCTATTCACAAAAACCCAACTACGATGACAAGCTTTGTTTTTCTGTCTTTTTTATGGAAGGGTATGGCAAGCCCACAATGTTGCCACTTTGATGGTATCTTTTATGATAATATCTCCACTTTCAAAGAACTTTATGACTTTCAGTTTCAGCATTTGTAGTTCCTCTGTCGTCAGTTTTGCAAATGATGGTTGTCCTTCTGGAAGTTTCTCCCATATCAATCTACTATCTCTGGAGCTCAGCCAGAGTGACCATCAGATTCTTGGTCACCTTTGTTAGACTGGGCAACCATCTCTAGGAGGAGTCCTGCTTGTTCATGACCTCTTTCATTTAAGAATTATTGCGGCCACGCTGGTCTCAGGAACCTACAATGTTGCAGGCTTAACCCTAACCCTTTTGTAACCTTCCTCTAGAATTTTGCCTCGACATAATTCTGTCTCAGAGCTCTCCAAGCAGTTCCTTCAAACTCGTGTCTTGGTTTTTTGCTCTAATATTCATTGTCAGCTGTGACCCCCTATATAATGAGGTGTGTGTCTTTTCCAATCATGTCCAGTCAATTGAATTTACCAAAGGTGGACTCCAATTAAGGTGTAGAAATATCTCAAAGATGATCAATAGAAATCAAATGTACCAGAGCTAAATTTTTTGGTAAATGTATTAAAAATGAAAAACTGAAATGTATTCAGACACTTGAAATTTAGCTAAGTTTTCACTTTGTCATTGTTGGGTATGGAGTGTAGTTTGAGGAGGAAAAAATAAATTTAAACAATTTTGACATAAGGTTGCAACAAAACAAAATATGACAAAAAGTGAAGGGGTCTGAATATTTTCTGAATACACTGTATATATACTTGATATGTGTCTTAGTTACAGGGTCATGCACTATTATTTGCCACAAATGGTTTATCACAAATTAATTCAGTGTATATTTTGGCCCGTATGCAAATTCATCATTTGGTACATAAATGTAGTGCGTGGGTGGCTTTTTTAAATGAGTTTCCCTTATTTGTCACGACTGAAGTTTAATATCCTTGCCGTATTGATTTATTGTTTTATAAACTGTTTTAAATTTTTATTAGTGTCAAACATATTGCATCATTCGGACATTAATATGTGATTTGCATCCTTTTTATAGGGTGTGGCCACTGCAAGAAGATGAAGCCAGAATATGATGAAGCTGCTGAAATACTCAACAAAGGTGTAGAGGTAGGTTTCTTGTGCTTATGTGTATGTGCCTAGCATGCTACAGTAGCTCCTTTTTCATATGTCAAACATGTGAATGCTCAGAACTACACGGGTGAAGTGGTGCCTCATTAACAGATCATACTAATCCCTCCTCTTGGCTTGGAGGCCTTTTGGCCAATGCGGCCGACATGCTGGTCGGTCTGTCCTGCAGCCCAGCTCTCGATGTGTTTCTGATTAGTTGGGCGTGTTCCTCACCTCTCCACTCCACCGTTCTGTCCTCAGTGGTAATCTAACGCTCCCCAGCCAGGGGCAGGGCCTATAAAACTCCAGTCTGGTGACTGTAGCAATTATCTCATTCGTGAGCATCCCCCTGGCCCGTGGCTTGGACCTTCTCCTTGTGGCTCTCTGCCCGGCATTGGAGGTCAGCAGGAAAAGCCGAGCCATTATCTAATATGGATGGACTCACCCTGAGCCCTGAAGACCCAGCATATCATTATTTTTTCTCTTCCTCGCTTCTCTGCTAGTGTTATTAATGCAGCACCATCACATACACAAAAAGCTCTGTGGCCTGTTTGCTACAGCTGAGCTTGGATAGTTTCCAAAGGTTGCAGTCAGTGTTAATTGGTGTCATGTAGAAGGTCAGTCTGAGGGATCTCCATTGGTCTAACTGAACACACTATAGGTATTATTTAACCAAAGTCCCACAGTACTAAAGGTCTACCTTTTTTCCATTTTACCTCTCCACAGAGTCCAGGTGTTTTGGCAGCAGTGGACACCACAGTGCATAAGGCTGTGGGTGATCGCTTTAAGATCTCTGGCTTCCCTACCGTTAAGTATTTCGAGAAAGGTGAGGAGAAGTTCACGCTGCCACAGCTCCGAAGCAAAGAGAAGATCATCGACTTTATGCACAAGTAGGTCACGCAATTAACAGGCAACTCTACCAACCCTGTGCTTCTGTTGAACAAATGCCACTTGTGCACATTAACACATAAGATGCAAACTTACTGTACACTGCAGTAATTTACCCTTGAACATAAACATTTCAACTACTCCCTATTTTCTCTTGTATGCCACACCAGCACTAGCTTTGTTCATTTTTACCCTTTAGATGAAAATGTATGAAGTATGAAGCACTGATTAGCTGCAAAAAAATTTTTCCCCAAACGTCCTCCTTGTGCAGTAGATTAAACTTTAGAAAGGGTCACAGTGAAAAGTANTTTTTTTCCCAAACGTCCTCCTGGTGCAGTAGATTAAACTTTAGAAAGGGTCACAGTGAAAAGTAATAGAGCAGCGATGACATCAGTCCAGCTGTGGTAATTACAGACTCCATAAAGGAAACGTCTGCGACCAGAGGTCAACACACGTCATTTTATATATGGCTAACATCAAGTCCCTCTCATTGAGTCTTCTATTACATAACTAGTATTCACACGTTAGATTCCCACGGTAGATAAATGCTTTATAATACATTACATCTATATTTAAACTATTTATACTTCATTACCAAGTAAAGCAAAGCAGTGTTTTTTTCTCCTTGCAGTATCTATAATGAATATTGCTTTGCTTCTCTTTCATGTCTCCAGTCCACAGGCCCCTCCTCCACCGGAGCAGTCTTGGGAGGACAAGCCCTCCAGCGTCAGCCATCTTGGATCTGAGGATTTCCGAGAGGCACTGAAAAAGAAGAAACACGCTCTGGTCATGTTCTACGCTCCCTGTAAGAGCTAAGTTCATACAAAACTCTATATAACACTTGTTTTAACTGGCAGCAGCTGATTTTTTTTTTTACACTTTCTTTAAATTCATATGCTGGTTGGTTTTGTTAAAAATATTAAGCGTGTGAAGTCTTTGCAAATCAAGTGCGATCACAGCTCCACTCTGTTGGAATTGGTGTGATCATATCCTGGGTTTAAACCAGTGCACATACGTAAGTTACAACTGCCTGCCAAGCTCCTCATCACACAGCATGTAAACCCCACCTAAGCCATGGGGAGACTTGAAGGAATGATTTAGATGACTGAGAATAGATTTGTGTGAGTAAAAACAGAGAACAGTATATCACACTTCAAGCTCTCATTTCAGGGTTCTCATGCATCGTGGCAAACCATAACAAATAGTGAAAAACATCTGAAAAAAGTTGACCGGTTTCTTGGCATCAGCTGGCAAGCTCGGTCAGTTATGAGAAAGAGTTACAGTTGTGTGAGATCATGTTTTCAGAGTTCAATTGAAGGTACAAAAATTCAAGGTTCGGTACAATTTCAGTACAGCAGTAAAAAGGAAAAGAAAAAAAGAAAACATCTTTTATTTTGAAAAATGGCAACATCCAACAATGCCTCGTTGGTCATAACTATTACTGAAACAGTTTAGTTTCTACAGTGGAGAAAGGAAAACAAGCTTTCTGTTTGTTGCGAGGAGTCAGGACAGCAGCTGGCAGCTATTTTATGCTGATTTATGACCTAACTGTACATAAAGTAGTTCAAAGTAGGTCCACCTCTTGCAGCTACAACAGTAACACAGCGCTCTAACACTGATATTTCAGCATTAATAATCTAATGTTGTGTTTGGATACTCTGTGTGATGTGTTTTATTTCTACTTAAACTTAAACTGTAGCTGGTGTACTGTCTCGGTGGATGTCCTGACCCCACCAAGCTTTCCCTGGCAAAGGAGATTTTAATCCGAAGGGTGCTGGATTATTATAGTTAACTAAAACTAAGATTAAAATTAAAACTAGCAGCGAACAAATAATTTAGTTAACTGAAAAAAAAACCTAAATAAACTCTACAGTGAACAAGTGACTTCTTGCAATAACAGGCAGTTTTCAGTAGGTGGCAGCAGAGCGGGTGCTGGCTGCCGCATAACGCACAATAGGAAGATGCTTGACGTGCAATTGGTGGGGCAAGTGTGGTGATGAAAAGTGATGGGAACATTTGTAGGGTACAGCTAAAAGGTGTGGAGAATAATGCCACATAATGTGAAAGTCCACCTTCAAAGCTTTCACGGAGAAGCTAATGTAATGCTCAAAGACAGCTGCACCACATCAAGACCCCTAAAGAATCGGTGTCAGCATTCTTTCATCCTTTGCAGCTTCTACAAATCAAGGCTTTCCTCCTAATATTTGGAAAAACTAAGACATTGTTCCCTTCATATCAGACACACTTCACAACAATTATACAAGTCCCATTCCATCATGTATATCAGGAGATATTGCCAAAACCAAAAAATCGAGATGTCATATTTAGACAAAGTGCAACAGCACCAAACTTCAACAGTTAAACAACAGATCAACTGTAGAAACATTCAAACAAAAAATAAATGGCGCATATTAAAAGTGTTGCACTCAGTTGGTGTGATGAGTCGTTCTCATGGTAACAACAATACAGCATAACCTGACTAGCATATGTCATAGACATATAAAGAGAACTGGAATCAACTTGAAGACTGGGCTTCGTTCATGCCTATGAAAGTTGTTCAGTGTGCATGAAGCTTCCCATTATAAAGAAATTACCTGGATGGATGCACTGTATGCTCTTTAGGCCCAGCGCGCTCTTATAACAACAAGAATTCCAATGCCAAGATAACTAACTTGAATACTTAAAGCAATTCTACACAGTGCAGCTCTTGTAGACTTTCCAAATGTTATCACACTAAATCGGTCAATTTCTGATAGTCCAACGAGTCATTTTGTGCACACTCAAAAAATGAATCCACCGTTTTACAATTGCTTTGGACTCCCGTCAGTCCTGGAAATATTACAACTATTTTGACGGTAATTATTTGCGTCATATGGCATATTCTTAGCATGACTGCATGCGCTGAACCAAAATATCCATACCGTGACGGTTCAGGCCGAATACACGTCCCGTTACACCCCTAATCAATATATTTTACACTGACAATAAATCAAACTAAGGTGCTCTCTGGTGGTAAAGAACCCACATAGNACCCTAATCAATATATTTTACACTGACAATGAATCAAACTAAGGTGCTCTCTGGTGGTAAAGAACCCACATAGATTTATCACCAACTCTGGAGCTTCTACTGAGTTGTTTTACGGCTCATTTACCGTATGATTCAGTGTCAGCGCTCTCATCAACCTTGTTTTCCACAAAAAAGGTAGGTGAAAGTGAAACATTTAGCAGGTAAGGAGCCAGATATTCTTCTGTGGGGTTGAAAGGAAAGCGCAACGGTGGACTTTCTGCTCATTAAAAACCGAACAGAGCTCAAACGAATGCTAATATCTTGCTGAAAGTACCAAAAGCTAATTGTTATAGCAAGAAAAGCACAGGTGCAATTAACAATGGCTGAATCACATTTAGTTTTTCCTTTTCGTGACCTTTGTTGGAATACATGATAGTTAACAAGTATGACTTTGTATTCTACTTGAAGCAATATAAGCCATCTTAATGTGTCCTACCTGTGCTTTTGCTGCTCTGGCAAGTCAGAAAGTCTCATATTATTGAAGTGGAACTGATTTCTAAAATTGAATTCAGCTGTTTTTAAATGGACGCATCATTAAAATCAATGGAAGTCAGATGTGGCATCGAGTAAGTTTAACTAGTCTAAAACAAAGGCGTTCTTTTTTGTCAAACTTGTTCACTTTACTACAAAACCCTTGCATTTCTTCTTAAAACACACACAGAAAGAATACAGAATAACTAACTTGCTTAATTATCAGTACACACACATACATATACACACTCCCACCTCTGTCTGATCTGATGAGGGCTTCAAAGCCGAGCAGGGCACAGCGGTCAGGCTGCTGCCTCCGTCGGGGCTCCTTTGGTGCTTCCTTCTACAAAGAGAAAACTCCAGATGCACATCAAGCAGTAACAACATGCCGCCCGCCCACCCCATCTGCACCCTGCTCACTGGTGTCTTATCAGTGAGGGGGAGCTGGCGTCTAATAGAGCATTTGATGAGATAAAGCAACTCGCTAAAAAACGCCACGGCTCAGAGACGCCTCAGTCACAACAATCAATTGTTTTTCAAAGGTTTGGGTTATTAACTTCCAGCCTGGAGCATAATTAAACCTAAACTGCAACTAAATGCCATCTCATCTCCTCTCTCTTCTCTCATCTTTCTTGACCTCGGGCAATACATCTGCAAACATACAGTGTTGAATGAACAAGCGTCTCATTTCCTAAATATTCATTTGCAGCAATCACTTTAAACAGGGTTAAGTGAGGCTCGGTTCCAAACAAAACATTCTACTGCATTGAATGATGAGTTATATTATATCACTTTATTCTCCAGTTGCCACTTTTTTCTTTTTTTAAAAAAATAAGTGAGCTACGGTGAAAAGACTCTTTGNCATATCACTTTATTCTCCAGTTGCCACTTTTTTCTTTTTTAAAAAAATAAGTGAGCTACGGTGAAAAGACTCTTTGTATTCATCTGTCTATTTTTCTCCGCACCCCACAGTCACCCTGTGAAAATGTCAGTGTGGATAAGAGAAAAAACGGGAGAAAAAGCAGTTCTCATTATCAACAACAGAACTGCCTTTTTAAGCTGCTTTTAAGCCACTTGGATAACAGGACTGGTCTGTTAGATGCGGTGTGATGCTACCTGCCCTTTTGTTCATTTATGTGTTCTCTCTCTCTCTGCTCTGAGCAGTCACAGTGACCTGCCCCGGTCTCTAAAAAAAAAAAAAAAATTCTCCATGTGCACTTTCTGTTTTGTTGTTTTTTTGTTTTATTTTTTGGATAGCCGTCATTAGTTTTAGAATTGCAACAGAACCTTTAAAGGTTTAATGGCCATTTAATGTCACAGCTAAAAGCTACTTCAGCAGGAAATTGTTTTCCGAGTGGTGGGTGAACACTGGCTTGGAGAGGGTTGCTCTGAAAAGAAAGTAAATGGAGAGTTGCTGTATAATTAAGTTGAAGGTATATACACGTGTGTGCTTCTGGGCATACATGCTACAGTAGAAATACTTAATTATAACTATGGGCATCATCAGTCAATGCTTTTAAAGCTTGGAAAAATCCATTTAGAGTGGGTAATAATAACAGTAACCTATGTAGTTTCTGACCTCAAGAAGCAGTTTTGTACGTCTTGTACACGTATTTATGTGAACATGGATGACAAAGTACTGCATATGGTTTACACTAATGGGCCTCCAAAGACTGATAAACATGAATATAAGCAATGCATGGTTGAAAATACTTTAAAAAATCCACTTTGTCAAGGTTTATAAGGATACAAATACATTCAACACGAGTTAAACCTGCAATATCTTGAGAGTCTGGTAATGAATAAAAAAAATAAGATGTAGCCTTCAACACTACTTGGGCATGTTGAAATGTTGAATCTTCATCAGAGCAAGTATACTTCACCACATAATACCGAAAATCCAATTAATGGCCGTCTTTGATGCTGCAACATACAATAATATTTTCTATAATAATGCGGCTCCAACTTTGTGGCAACTGTTTGTTCCTTTTCTGTTTCAACACCCTCAAGCACAAAGCCAGGTCTGTAAAGAACTGGGTTTTTTCTGCAGTGTAGTGTAGAACATGACTGACCTGTGCAAAACCCTTAACCCCAACCTCATCAGACATCTGCGACCTGAGATTCCTTATCACCCAACATCACCTGTGACTGAATAAGAGCAAATCCCTGAAGCCAGGGTTTCAACATCTGGTAGAAAAACTGGAACCAGAAGAGTGGAGGCTGGCTTTTCTTTTGTTTGTTTTTTTTGGTGCGTGTGTTGGAGTTACTTTGAGTTACTTTGCATTACCAGGGATACTGGCTATACCTCGTCTTTTGATCATTCCCTGACTTAAATACATTCTGACAAACTGGTGGACTTTGGATCAACTAAAGAAAAGAGATTTTTGGATTATTAAACATAAAGGTCCAGTTTCACAGAGATCGAGATTAATCCTAGACCAAAGATTCTGTAGAGATATCCATTGAGAAACAAGTCTGGTCTTAGACTAGACTTAATCCCTGTCCAGGAAATTGGCCTTAAGTGTTTTCTACCTTCTCTTCTCAGAACCCTTTTCTCTGGAGCACAGTTTCCCCTGTATTCTCTAACAGGGCGGAAATCACCTAGAGCTGCACTGTCACTGATGGACTCCAGTGGCCGAGGTTTTTCTTCTGTTGGAAGTCCCTTTGCTGTAATGGTCTTTAGTGTGTGACAGTGGCTGTTACCAACAGTAACTGGATTGACATGGAGCCTAATATTCCAATTAGAATGGGTTTAGAAGCATAAACGGAATAAAAATGCTCAATCAGAATAAACAGGTCTGAACTGAATGGACTTTCATTGGGTTTCAGTGGGGTAGAATATTCCTTTTCTCAAACCGATCAAATCTAAAATGTTGTCATGTAAATGGTAGAACAGAACAGAAAGCTGTCTCACAGAGTTCTTTCTGCATATAGCCTAAATTTCAGTGGCACAGCCTAAATACACAGCGACATTTCCTTACTTGTAGATACGTCAGCTTCCAAGAAGAACAACTGGTCCATGGTGGAGATCTTGTTTTTAAATCACATTCTCAAATGCGATATATCATCATAACAACAGCAACCACTGCGCTAATCAGTCAGACAAAGAGAAGACAAAGTTCCCTAATTACACAAATTGGGCCTTTTTACATCTTCAGATACTTATGCCATCTGTAGAAACATTTTGAGACTACCTTTACGTAGGTAGATGCAGAACATGGAGTGCACCATAGTATATCATGGAGTTTGTAGAGACCACCATCCTCATCTCTACCTCCTGCCACTCTGGAACTATTTCATAGATAAACCCCTCACTGATAAATCCCTCCTCATACATGACTTATCTTGGACGGGCTCCACGACGTCATGCGCCGAACTGAAAGCTGGCACAAACCAGGGGGACCACTCTGTGCTTAATGAGGCCTTCCCTCTTGGCTACAACCTGCAGCTCTGGTGCTGGCATTGGTTTAACAATCATATACACCAGGCTGAACTGAAACCATGCCCCCACCCCCTGCAAATACCTAATTTACCTAATCCATGACAGTGCTTCACATCTACCATCTTATCTCTCATCTACCTGTACCTCTACCTGCTCCCTGTCTCCTTTGGGATTAACTCCAGAGTCCTGATACTGACACACAAATCCATCAACAGACAGGTGCACCCCTTACCTACAGGAACTGATCTTACCACAAACCCTCCAACCACACCGTCAGATCTACCAGCAGCTCACTCCTCAGGGCCCCCCGCTACTAAGCTTCGTACCATGGGGGCTCACGCCTTCTGCTCCGCTTCACCGCGCTTGAGGAACAGCTTTCCTAACCATCTGAGAGCAGCAGACCCCAGGCTTTTTTTTAAAAGGCTTAAAACCTTTCTGTTCTGAGGCCTTGTTGTTTTAGAATAAGATGTTCAGCAATCATGACAAAC
>JANJYP010073137.1:0-14086 GCA_024605115.1 Rastrelliger brachysoma
GGTGGCAACAAAATTGTGTTCAAATCTGGCTGAATTGGTATAGCATTACATGTCTCACTACACATAGCTTCACTGCCTCTAGTCTCAGCTCATGCTTAAGTTTTTTTTTGTTTTTTTTTTCCAAGAGGTTCACTCGAATCCTGCTTGGATCATTTCCCTCCTAGGAGATTTGGATAGAGGGACTGAGAGGTAGAAGCTCATGGCGTAGAGTGGATACCAACTTACAAGTGGTCTAATTGCCATTGAGCTAACAGTCAGTAATTAATTGGTCTCTTCCTCCCTCTGGGGGCAGAGAGATGTGGTGGGTGGTCTGATGCGTTGTTGTGGCTACGTTCGCTTATGTCATCAATATTTCTACCACAACTAGGCAGCAGATCATCTCCCTTGATGAATGGTTCATTAGCTCAGATTACAGTGTCATTGCACCGCACTTGTCGGCATGCCAAAAGCTATGGTGAGGAAGGAAGTGTTTTTCCTGCCTTCAGCGTGCTGCTGACACCAAGATGTGTTTTTTTTTTCACGCCTTCGATGACTTTTAGCATTATTTGTGCTTTTATTTTGTCTTTGCACTGAGACGGCGGAGGAGAGTAATTTGTCTGGCGCTGTTAGAGTAATCATTCATCAGAATTTGCTTTTTATTTATATTATTTTTTAAAGAAGGAGGCTTGCAAATGCCAGGGAATTGAGAGTGAGCCTCATGGCAGCTCTGCAGCATGAATAAGTTAATACGTTGAAGAAGTTCATCTGAATACAGATTAATTTCAGGGTTGAATTTAAGTGCTTGGGAGATCTTCAAGCCCCTTAAGAGTGGTGAAAAATGTTTTTTGGCTTTACTAATTTCCTGTCTTCCTCTGATATTCTGTCAATCAGACAAATTTGCTGATTAAAAGATACAGATCCAACATTCATCTAGTCTAGCTTTAAACAGTATAAGCACTGAAAGAGGTTTCTCTTGCTGTAATCATGGCTACTGTTCACACTGACCTTAAAAATGCCCCTCTAGATTCACTTTCAAGTGATAGGGGACAAAAATCTGGTTTTGTGCAATAATTTCTTTAAAAGTTGATCTGTGGATGACATAAAGCATTAGTCACCTAAATCAGTCAAATTGAGTGGATATCAACCCTCACATTCACCTCAGATAGTTTTTGGAATACATTTTGCTCAGAATAATGACTGAGTTTTGTCCCCCGGCACTGATATTAAAGACACATTATGGAGGCGTCTTCGAATGATCAGTATGATTACAGCAACCAAAACCAGTTTTTTTTTTTCATATGAACATCTGACTCCTGTTTTGTGGCCTTGTCCATTACACGCATACTTTTTCCAACATGAAGTAATGCTGAGCTTTTTTGTTGTCATGTTTGCATTCACTGGAGGATGTTACATCTTTCATTACATGTGGTATAGCCTCTTATCAGCTGAGGAGCCACACACACATACACAATGATGTATAAGGCCTGTGAAAGCCACTTATCTCAGTAATTCATTGAGATTGGGTGGGTGTGTGTGTGTGTGTGTGTGTGTGTGTGTGTGTGTGTGTGTGTGTGTGTGTGTNGGCAGGAGGAATTCATTGCGCGTTCTGCCATTCATACTCGACTGTGCTCTCTGCCAGACTGAGCAGCATCACTGTGACATCTGTATGACACGCTAAGTACATGATGTCGGCGACAACTCAAGAGATCTGTCTTCTCAATGAGGAGTCAGTGTTTTTGTGTGTGTGTGTGTGTGTGTGTGTGTGTGTGTGTGTGTGTGTGTGTGTGTGTGTGTGTGTGTGTGTATGTATGTGTGAATGTACTGTATGTTCCTATGGCTATTTGAAGGAACCTATCAAAAATGGTGCACAAGAACTACCCCAATAGATGTGTGTCACTGTGTGAGTGCGTGGCCATGTTAGGATGCTCATACAGTGTGTGTCTATGAGAGAATTATGTGTGGACTCTGCTCCTTGCACGCTACGATGTGTTGTATTGGATAAATAAATTGAGTGTGACACTGTTTTAACTCCATCCTGGGATGCAGATAGGGGCTCTATTAATTAGCTGTTATTGGAAAGCTGAAGTGCTGTTGTAGTGGGGGCTAAAGCAGCAGGATCCATTAATATTGGCACGGTGATTAAAGGATTTCTACATTGCCATCTCTTCTATTAACCACACACACACAGTATAGTTGTTTTATCTAAGAAATAATAATCCTTCACATTTGCATAAAAATAAATGCTAATTTGTTCTGTTTATCTAAATCTGATATTATACAATAATGACACAAACTGTTTCAAAGTATTAAAGCTTTTCATGTGCTCTGATAAAAGAAGTGTTTTCCCGTGAATAACACTAATACAGAGTAAGTGATGCAATATACAGTATGGTGATGACATGAGCTACAGCAGTTAGTGTTAAATTATATATTATACTACTGGGGAAATGAGGGCTCAGGCTAAATGTTGGGAGTGTAGCAGTCAGGCTGGGATAGAGGATAAAGGGTGGGGAAGTGATGCTGATGACAGGAGGGGATGGAACAGTGGGTGAAACAGGGTTAGGCAAGGGTGGAAAAAAATAGAGAAGAAGAAGAAAACTGGTAATGAATCAAAGAATAGCTCAAAGCATGGACTAACTGCAGAGGCTACAATCTGGCAGAGTGGAAAGTGGCAGGGCTGAGTTATTTGTAGAGGTTTTGATAATTGAGATGAGGTGCAGCTGGTGTGGCTCTACTCTGACTCCAGCACACCTGCTTCCACACATACACACAAACACATACATACATACACACAGAGGGAGAGAGCCATTGAGAGAGTCACAGCAGGTCAAAGAGACACAGCACCATAAAGTTAAGTGGAAAAAACAAACACTTATTTACTTAAGCACCATGACACAAAACTAAAGAGTAGCAATGCAACAACCCATCGCCTCCTCACAATTTCACCTTCCAAATTGGTCTTGGTCCTGACTTTTCATGGTTCATATCCTGTGTGATATTGAAATGAGCCGTTATACAAGCCTATTATTATCTATTTATTGAACTAATCTATTCTAATTGTGTTTAAAAGTTTTACAACATATCTCCTACGTTGGTTTTTATGAGTCATTCAATGAACATCATTTCTTGTTGAGCTGAAAACAGGTTACCTTGTATAAACAATCACCTATGGATGCCCTCATGTGGGATGAACACATATATGCTGTATGTGCATTTCAAAACTTAGAAAGCTGAAAGAAGGCTTGGGCAGTCTGAGACAGTATCTTCCAGTGTTACAGTCTGTTTCGTACTAAATCCCCTCTTCTCCCCCTTCGAGGTTCCTCACTGAGCTCTTGTAGAAGGATCTGTTCTGGTAGTTGTTTGTTAGTTTGTTGACGTTACCCGGCCTACAAGGCATGCTCAGACACATTGAAGTAATTTTCTTTCTTAGCGGATTCAATGGAAACATTTTACAGTCTCTGCTTTTGGACAATAACATTTTGATAACAACCTGTTCTGCCTCTTGTTGGTGTGTTTTGGTGCGTGTGACATCACACGGTCGATCTTTAGCTGTTCTAATTCTCCTTCTCCTTCCTCCAGACCTTGACTTCTCCTTGCTCCTGCCTCTGCACGTAAGACACAGAATATATTTCACATCTGTGTTTATCTGGTGTGTTCTGATAGAAACAAGCGATAGGTAAATTTGTGCTGGATATCATCTTTGAGATAGATCCTGAAAACACTGAGTCATGGCAAAATTTAGTTATTTTAGTCTAGCTATTATTTACTTTTATTTTGTCTTTTAAATTTTAACCAAGGTTTACTGATTTTATATGAGATTTTTATTTCTATAGTCCTAAATCTTTTTTCCTCTAGCACACATTGGTCTTATTCAGTTTTCATTCTTTCATCATTTTTGTTCCTTTTCTTTATGCTGTCCTTAATCTACACTTGTTCTGTCTTATCAGCTTGTCAATCAGCTGTGAAGTGCTTTGAACTACATTAACCTGTATGAAAGCTGCTATGTGAATAAATGCTGATTGACTGATTGATAATAACTGCCAACATGAACAAAAATACACTGTTTGCAAGGCTCGGCAGAAGAGGGGCAAAAAGTTGATGATGGGTTTAAGTGTAATTCACTACACCGAATGTGATTCACTCTATAATATGGGGATAATAAGCAAGTTCCAGCAGCAGATGTACATGCATCCCTCTGCTGCAGCTTGGCAAGGAATATAACATGTTGTATCCCTAGAAGATACTGTCTCCATTCAGTTCCCTCAGACTGCTAAAGCATCACTCACTCCAGCTAAGCTTTGGAATGCATGCGTGTTTGTGGATTTTACCCCTCATCTCTTGCAGTGCAGTCACATTTGAAAAGAATTGCCTCAGGGTCAGTATCAGCAACTGAAACCCATTTCCACATACGTAATGACACATCATTACTGTATTAAGACAGATGTGAATAAAACTGAAGCTATCCTATAATGCACTTCAGTCGGAATAACGATACAGCCTAACAACCGTACTCATCGTTTTTTATTTACTTATTTCTTCATGCATTCTGCAATGTTGCCCTTGAAAATGGGGATTGATGATGTCACAGCTCGCCATAATATCCAATCAATAGGAAGCAGGAGGGAACAGGGTGATGGATGAATGTGGGGTAGAGGAGAGGCCTGAGCTTGCGTGGTCGCTCTTCTCGTCATCCCTGCAAAGCAGATGAAGTCAGGGGCCGAATAGATGAGTCCTGATCATGTGTTAATGATTGTGTGATAATGTCCTGGGGTACTGTATTGTCTGTATAAGATCAGTGTATAGAGAGGCCAAAAAAATGTTTGTGTGTTTATGTGAAAGAGAAAATGTGTCGGTGTGCAGCAACTGTGAAAAAAAAATCCAAAATTATTCTGACATCTTTATTTATAACCGTTAATTGCAGTTGCATCTCAGTCAGCGCTTTCCCATTACAATATCCAAGCTGTCTAAAATGATTTATTACCCTGCAAGTTATACACATTTAGGTTTCCTTCCTTCGCTGTCAGAATATCTAAAATATCACACCTTTTTCTTTGCCCCCGCCCCACCGATTGTATTACTGCTGAAGATCTTCATTTCCCCACTAGCAACCCCCGCCCCCCCTCCCCGAAAAAACATCATCTCCTAGCCATTTCAAATTCAAACTTATTGAAACGCTGCGTTGTGTCGTTCGCAGACACCCACTTGGCGGATTAGTGGCGAAGAGAGGAAGCCATGTTTAAACAGTAGCTAATCCGATAATTGAATGCAGATTTATTCAAGCCCTGTGCTTGGACTGGATTTAACACACTCTGCTGGGAGCTGGGAGGGTGGAGGAGAGGAGGGGAGGGGGGGTGTTGTCTGCCAGTGTGGGTCAGACCAGGCTGCTGCATATTGAAAATTGATTCTCGCCCCTCTTTTTTTTTTTTTTTTTTTTTAGGAAACCACTGTCATTTACATGTCACATTAATTCCTACCCCGCTGTCCCGGTGAGCGCCGCTGGGATTAACCTCACATGGTTCCGCTGTCAGTGCGCTAACATGTCCACCTGACTCCACTGTAAAATTGACCTTCTATATCACTTTGGCTGTGTAAATGAATGTCACACTCAGGCAATCAAATGATCCGTCAGTCAATTATATCAAGATTCCATTGCTGTTATATCAGAGATTACACTGGTCAGACCTGCAGCCTGAGGCACAGTGAAGGGATACATTACTATATGTGGCTTCATTATCATTCTGCTGCTGCTCAGATGTGTTTATGATGATGGCAGATGTGCCTGAGGTGATGCCACCTCACTGATGAGTGTGTTTTATGTGCTGGAGCCTGATGTGAGAACTAGATTCATATTCTCGACGATATGTGTAGAATATGAGTGAGCAGAGTCGTAAAAACAGCGTTTGATTGTGTTTATGAATTGTATCTAGAGGAAAATAAAACATCCGGTGTGTTGTCATGACACGTATTTCATGGGTTTGTAGCAGTTGTGAGCAGCTGTAGACCGACTGGTTAATCCCGAAAGACAAGAACTGACAGGATATAAATGCGGTTCATTCAAACATTTGCTCAAAAAGTCATTACAGTAGTGCAGTGACCCCGAGAGGTCAACGAGTTGCAACAAAAGAAACCGTGCAAACAGACTAAATACAATCAAATGAAGAGAACACCTCCATCAGCTCACCACATACAACATTGCAGAATTAAGTAACAGGATATACTGACACACCCAGGCGTGCAAGGTTTTGTAAGGGCCTGTAGCTCAAGTTCCTCGACTGACTTAATATGATAGAGGTTAAGTTACCTTGTATGTTACTGTACATGTACAAACAATATACTGCAGATCAGAGATTAGGAAGGGAGTGAGGTGGGGGAGTATTACAAGAGTTTGATAGGGTGTCAACGTTCAACCTTGCAGTCATGTTTCCATGTGTGTACTGAGTCAAGCTGTGGAAGTACTGTAACAAAAAGATCCCCCTGCAGCCCAAAAAACATTTACTTCATAGACCGCCACTGAAAAAAAGAGACCACTGTAGCACTGTTAACAGACACAGTAAAAAAGGTCAATTATAACTATTATAGCTTTCTGTTATGACATCATCCTCATGTAAAGTCTACAGGCCACTGTGGGAACACTACTGCTCATATTCAGTGGAATGAATCACCTGGAAGCAAACCCAGGCACCAGAAACTTTTTTTAGACAGTATGTGCCATCTAAGTAATTCTTATTGGCACTATATTCTGTCTGGTATCCAGTCTTATAATACATCCATGGGGGAAAAGGCAAAGACCTGAGGCAAAGATACTGAGCTTCAGGGAACGGGTACACACTGATGTTCTAAAAATATCAAGCAGTTCACTTATAACATACTGGCCTGGTGATCTTAGCCGCCAGTCAAAAATTGAAGTGGCAACACTGACTGTGGCACACAACGAATGGAGGCAATTAAAATACTTAAAATTGCACAATTAAGTCATTTTTATACTGGGAGCACTGAAAACTACATAAGCCAACAAAATGTTTGACGTGCAACACAGTACCTCGAGCCAGCTCAAGTCAGTCAGTGTGTGATTTCTAAAAAAAAACATTACCTAATGATAAGTGTGAAGGAAACTTTGACTTGCCTGATTTTGACTGTATTCTCTATTTTATTCTAATATATTAACATTAATAAGTATGATGTAGACTCCTTAGAGAAGAACGGTGTATGACTGTTAGGTGGAGTGTGGGTCTCACATGACTAGAGCCAATGAATCTATGAGAGACAATGAATCTATGGATGTGTTGTTGGCTGCAGACATGTGTTTTAGTCTCATGATGAGCATGCTTGTTCAGTATGAATAGAAGTATTCTCATATATCCATACAATGTTAATGTTCATTGGGAAGACATACAAGGAAGTTATTGTAAAATGAATTTAGCCTGGAGGAAGTGTTTGAACATCTTTCTGTGTAAAATGTATTCTATAATAGGTTAATGTATGTGTGCGACAATAGAAGATATTTGTAGTCTAGCTCTGCTGATTATGTGTGCTTAAATTGGTAAATGTTTAATTTTGCTGTGCATGTGTTATCAATTGCTGTTTTTTTATGGCGCTATATTTTATCTGCCTGCATGCATTTGCAAAAGTTGCAGTGTGTTGGGCTCACAGTACCTTTGTGATAAATCTGCAGGCGCCCATTGGCTCAGCTCCAATGTCCACCACAAACACTCACAGATTTGGACGGTTTTTGTGGCTTGGCTGTCAGTGTAGGGGTGTCAGGAGGCAGTGGAAGTGGGCTGAGTTAAGTTGTGAAAGGAAGCAAAGCAGGTGAAGGGTTAGCTGTGGAGTGAATGGGAATGGCTAAGATGAAGATTTAGGAGAGTGTGGATGTCAGCCTACCTGCCAACTGACTAAGTAGCTGTAAGAAATAGAGGTGTGTCTCAGTGGCAGATACAAGCTGAAATATATACAGGCTGCAGAACAGAGTTGTGTAAAATGTTTTAAACTACAGATATGTGATCTGCTATGAAGGCTATCTATGGTTTCCAGGTTATACAGTTTATATACAGTTATGACAACTTGCAAATTGGTGTGACAGGCTCAAAGATTTGTCAGCAGACATGGAACATCCAGGGTCAACAGTAGAAATGGATGGGTACTTTACTTGTAGCTTTTGTCTGCCTTACTCGAGTTGGAAGATTACCTCACAACATGCTGGGTAGATTTGCTTTCTGAAGAATGTGGTCACGCTGTTCAGATTGTGTTTACACCTGCCTGAGATCTGACCACAGTGGGAGCCAGACCTCCAGATGAGGTGTCACAAATTGCGTATCTTGCCATACTTTCTCCACAGTTAAAGCTTTGAGACACTGTACAGTATACGCACTAAAAGAAAAACACAATACAAAAGGAGAGAAGAAAAATATTGTTCTCAGTCTACTCCAATGCAAAGACAGTTTCAGCTGTTGTTTTTTTTTCTTTTTGTTCAGCTACTCTCCCACATTGTGCTGCTGTTTTTTTACACTAGTGTATAATATAAATTGTCAGACCTTGGGAATTGGAAATGATCTGTGTATCCACTATCAGCATTTGTTAGCTTATTTACCTTTACAGGCAGGGTAATTTTGCAAGCTGACAGTGTCAGAGGTCCAATAGAACAAATTCCCAGCTCCTCCGAAGTATGTGCGAATTAATCATGTATTTTAATTTGCCGGCATCCCCATGTTGCTATTTTTCTGCTTATGAGGCCCCTTAACCTGTGTTTGTGTATAGTTTGCAACACATTGCATTAATATGCTGCTGTGATTCTGGACCGAGTTAGCGCAGCACAATGATTAAAACCGTCCTCATCAGCAAGTAATACACGAGGGGATGCCAAAGTCATTAAAAGCTCTAATACTCTATCATTTCCTCCAGATAATCAAACTGAATAATGGAGTGGTGGTAAATGCCTTGGGCTGTGCTCTTATTAATCAGCTACTAAGGGCATGTATGTGCATGTGTCTCTGCACGCATGAGTGCATGTGTGTTGCTCTGTGTAAATGCTATAGCTACTGTCTGTACAGCGTCTGATAATTTCACTTCTATTTTTATATATGTGTAGTCTGAATGCAATAATCTATTATTTAAAAATAGAGAAATATGGCTTATTCATGATTGCTTGGAGTCACAATGTTGCACCACAAAAGTTACAAATGTAATCTGACAAAATTCACAAACTCAATTCTCTGATTCACAGGGCAGCTGAACTGAACTTTCAATAGGACTGTTAATATTTAAAAGTGAAAATATTGCTTTTATTTAAGTAGTTTAGATTGATCTGAGCATCTTAAATGTAGTGTTGAAATTTAGGGTTACTTTCCTCGATCAGTCATCCTTCCTAGCCAATATGAGAAAATAAAGGAGAGATCCTGCACCACGTTGCACTTATCTTATTTCTAAAGGAGAAGCTACTTTTCATGCCATTGATAAAAAAAACCCATATTAATATATTTCTTTGGATCAAAGCCTTGCTTTATTTCTGCTTTTTCTCTTTTTGCATTTCAGTCATTGTTTTTCCACTTGAGAGGCCAATTTGAGTATATTGCTTGATCTCACAGTCATTTGTCCAGTGGAGCAGCACACTTTCTGCAGCTACTATATCACAGAAATTCCTTCTTTTTTTAGTTTTATTGTTTGAAAGAGGCGCTCTCCGTTTACTCTGGGTGCCATTAATCCTTATATAAGACTCAAGCTTGGCTTCAACTGCTGAAGCAAGTTCCAAAGGGAACTGGTTTGGGTCAAAAGATTAATTTACACCTGGTGCTAACATGTGATCGGAGTCTGGATGTAAAACCACACATTTATGCCAGGTTTGAATACGCGATTTCTGACACCTCATCTGGAGGAGGTCTGACTCACACTGTGGTCAGATCACAGGCAGATATAAACACAATCTGTACAGTGTGACCACTTTCTCAAGAGAAAAAAAATTCACCCAGCAAGTTGAAAGGTAACCTAACTCCACATCTTCCAAGACAGCAAAAGCTGCAAACCTCTCACAAAAAGCAATTAAAAAAAAAAAAAAAAAAGAACAGCGTCCATCCATGGCATTTCTACTGTTGACCTGGATATTTCATGTCTATCACACCAATTTGCAAGTTGTCAAAGGGAGGCCACATTATTGTCAGACTTTAGCACATCTGCTCTGTTAAATATTAGCAGCAATTCTGTTGTAGAGTCCTGTGTCTGCCACTGAAACACACCAATACTGTATATATGTTACAGCCACTTGGAGTCAACTGGCAGGTAAGCTGACATCCACACAATGTTCAATCTTCATCTCTGCCATTCCCATTTCACTCTGCAACTAAACCTTCACCTGCTCTGCTTCCTCTCACAACTCACTGCTGTTTCTACTGCCTTCTAACATGACCTGAGTAAACCTAAACTGGTTCTATTCATATGTGCGAGTGCCATTAGTTGGTTATTAAACTTCTAAAACCATCCAATGTTACCATAGAACAACATACCCTAAGCTTCAAGGATCATTCTTTTATTACTATTTCAATCCATCACAAGTTAATAGATCCACAAGAACAAAAAGACAGAAAATTGATTTCACTCACCTAATTGGGTCAGAGAGAATCTTAGTGAAGTAGCTGTGCTTTGTTTTTTAAAGCCCCCCTTTCACATTCTTGGCCATGATTGAGAATTATTTAGTGTGTTGCAATCCCTACATGAAATCAAGCCCTGCAAATCACCAAATGCACAAGAGTTTTTGGCTGGTTTGTAAATCTCTGAAGGTTATCCACTACGCTGGAGGGGAAATGTCTATGCCGAAAGAGTCATGTTAAAAAATATGTGGCATGAAAGCTCAGAGGAAAGTACTCATGCTTGTCCCCTTACAGTGTAGACATGTGCACTGGGCTTTTTTTTGTTTTTTTTAACGCATGTCTAAACAGTGCTGTGGAACTGTAGGACAGCTCAAGACTGCCTGAGGCTAAGAGGTACCATCCACAGACCTTCTTGAGCGCTCCCTAGTTTAACTGTATGAGATCATCAGCTATTCGATATCGCAGCCCGAAGCACCAAACTGACACTTGCCACAGTACATGAGAGAAAAAGGCTATTTATGATTTTGGTTGGCTTGGTAGGTGAACTTTTTCCTCTGCAATGTTAGTGCCACTCCTAAAGGCAGCATTTTAGGCTAAAATATCAAACAGTCTATTGAAAGCTGGATACCACCAATTCCACATAGCTACATTTGTCACTGACTACGGCTTTTGAAATCACATACAAATCTATGAATGCTCATGATAAATAACCGTTCTGGTATTGTGGTTGTTCTGCTCTGTAGATCTTGAGCAAGGAAAAAGCGGTTTAGGTTGCATAAAAGACAATTTAGACAACAGTGTGGCAGGTGCCAGCTTTTATTTTCTACATCAATAGGTTCCTGTGATTGACTCCTAGGATAAAAAGTGGTTCTATTTACAGATGCTGTGCTGATCACACACTGTAGACACCTGAAATGAAAGTCATCATGGAACTGCTGAAAATGGGAGCTTCTTTCAATAGCAGTTTTTAGCTGATTGTGTTGAC
The DNA here is from genome assembly GCA_024605115.1 of Rastrelliger brachysoma. NCBI lineage: Eukaryota > Metazoa > Chordata > Actinopteri > Scombriformes > Scombridae > Rastrelliger > Rastrelliger brachysoma. The sequence goes on from JANJYP010073137.1 coordinate 11,542, forward strand.
TAAATAACTCAAAAAGGTCTTTCTGGCAATTATTTCTTTATTACAGATAGAGTGACATGGATGTGTTGAAGTACATGATCTCTTAAATGTTAAAATTCTCACCTATTTAGCCCTGTTTGTAAATGTGTTGAATCGATTACTTATTTTGCTGTGCCATCTTGTTGCCATTGGATTCTTCTGAGAACAGGATTAGACCCTTTAAGCCTACAGAGTTATAGTAAAACGTGTTGGTGTAAACAAACCCAATGATGTCACTGAGCCTGAGATGTTCAGTGGTAGTCTAATCCAAGAAAAGCCTCCTATGTATGTCATCCAGGCTCTCTCTGATAGGATTTCACCCTGTTGCACACCAGCAGTAGCAGAAGCAGTAGCAAGCACAGATCTTTGGTGAAGTGCAGTGACAGGAGCAGTAACTAGTGTCAGTAGAACAGTACTGTGAAGTGGAAAGTGTCATTGTCGATTTAAAAAGAATTAATCTATCAAAGTCAAAACGGGTCTATACAGAATCATCAGAGCTGTGCGTTTAACCTTTTTCCATCTATTCAGTATGTCTTTGAATGTAACAGACAACTACTGTATCTCTCCATCAGGGGTCTGCCCAGACAATACCTCTTTTCAGCTCCATTTTCTCTCAGCTCAGGCAGATTTTGGCAGTGATCCATGGGCACACGAGAAAAACTGCAGTGAGACCTTTAGGAACCAAGAATCTCTCTGATCCTCTTGAGTAAGGACATATCAAAATGAAATGTCAGCCTCAGTGTGTCTCAACATGAGTGAAGCATTTATATGACATGGTTTCATTTGGGCAGAGTTCAGTCCCATCCATTAAAGGAATACCGGGGGGCTTATAGGTGAAAGTACAGCCAGTGAAAGCCTAAAAGTTGACATTCCCTGGACTTTGCCTAGGCCTCCATTGATAGACCCCTGTCAAACCATTCACTGCCAGGTATTTAGTGGCTGTAAGAATTGTTGCTTAAACCCTGACATCACCTACATGGAAGGTGAAACTCAGAGGGACTCGTGCTTCATCTGATAAGGACCTAATCTAATTTCAGCGACAAATGTAACAGGACGGCGTGCCAGAGTCTGTTGAGGAAAAAGGAACTTGATAGAGAACTGAGGATAAAAAGCAATGGGAAATTCAGTCCCATTTTCTTTATCCTTTCAGATTGTATCAGTATAGAGGGGGATACGCTTTGTGTATTTAGGATGCCTTGTCAATGCATAAGTGGAGGATTATGACCCATAAGTCATGGCGGTGCAGGATTTTTTCCTACTAGTGCTTTATCCTTGCTAATAGCCTCAGAATAGAAGAGGAAATGGGCCTTTGGGAGAGTGCAAAAGAACAGCTTTTATATAACAAGTTTTAGCCTAGATAGAAGGGGGAAGGCATTTATCTAGCCGTGTAGTTTAATAAAGAAAATAGAGAGGAGAATAAATGACAGGATAAAGGGATGACAAACTCTGCTCTGTCAGCAGGGCTTTACAATACATGTACTTCTGGAGAAGATGATTACAATTATGCCATGAAATTTGATTTCTTGTCATATCACCACTGAGAAAAGAGACAATAGCATCCTTTAACCTTTCCCGGGTGTTTGACAAGAACCATCTCTCCTTCAGATATGAAGACAAAGGCTTGTGATAGCAAATCTGCCATCTGTTAGAGAGAGAGGGGGAAAGTACCTGGTATGACAAGCTGCTTTTACTCTACATCTGCTGCATCGCAAAAAGCTCCATCACTCGTCTCCACACAAGCACTACCCATCACATCTCTGTCTTAGGAGAGAGGTGTTGCCCGAGGCGAAAGAACAGAGGATTGAAAGAAAGAGACAGGGGGCATCAAGCAGTGACATCAGAAGAGATGAGACATCAATGCAGGAAAAATGGGTGTTGACTAAAAAGAGAATCCCAGGGTGACTCTCTCTGCTATGAATACTGATTGGCAAAAATTGCCTCATCTGGCAGCTTAACCGAGGAAACATATTGGCATCCTAAGGAAGAAAATATAATACAGTTTCCCAAAATAGCCCACCATTCCCTCTATCACATCTACATCAAGCACACTGGGCAATAACACCGACAAAGTGTTCATGCACTGAAAATTAACTTAACATGGTTTATGTCAATGCAAGTAAATGTCTGGAGTGAAAATTTAGAAAGCCACTTATGTGCAAATAATGAACATTAATTGGATAATTACTGTGCCACGGAAACATGGTATTCCTTTGACATTTAGTTTAAGTGGCAAACTAAGACTTTTGCAGCATCAAAATGAGATCATTGTAAAAGTTATCTCTATTTTAAATCACTGTCTATTTAAACTCTAATTGAAATTAAATTGTTTTTTTTTTCTCTATTAGACCATACACGTCTGCTCTATAAATCATAACCATAAGAGAGTAATTTTTTTTTTTTTGGTTTTTTGTTTTGTTTTTTGGTTTCATGATGCCTCCAGTTTTGCATTAATTGGGGAAATACCATTGGTTACAGTGGAGGAAATAAGTACAGTAAACCCTTGTTTATCGCGGGGGTTACGTTCCAA